>APFE030308568.1:10454-28417 GCA_000404065.3 Pinus taeda | reverse complement strand
CAACCAAAAGGGACCTTACTGTGAAAACAGATGAAGAATTAAGAATATTGTTATCTATGAGTGCTGATGTGGAGGTATGGGACGAAATTACACAAGCAACGAACCTTTTTGTTTAACCAATCAAGATCTAAAAAGGAAAATGTGTGATTATATATACATGTGTGATAGTATTTGGAGAAATGCCAACCTAGCCCACAAATTTGTTGATATTTTGCTGGAGCTGACCTATAATTGTTCCTAAATTTAATAAACATGTAAAATAGCACTGACTTTTCAATACAAAATATAAATTGATAGGAACATGGCCAAATTGTGAAAGTGTAAAAATTGCTATGGTTTAAAGGGACCGATCCCTTTGAAAAGTCTTAAATGTGGTAATGAAGGTTGAGCCTCATTCTAGAACCCCTTTGGGCATCCATCTTAGGAATTGGTGTAGGATGCAACACTTCAGAATAATGTCTGTAGCAGTGATGTCAACACTTGTATAGTGACATGGGGTTGGATTTGGCCTATCAAAGCTCATTGGTCTACTTTGGAACTTCTCTAGGGTGATGCCTTAGATTATTTGGAGTATGAGGGCATGATTTTATATTTAGTTTGCATTGAAGAAGCTTTGGAGTCTAGATACTGCAGAAAAACCCCTTTTTCTGAATAGGGAAGCAGATGCCACTGAAGAAAGTAACAACAAGTACACATATTTGAAACTCAAATCACATCACTATTTATTACTCTTTGAAACAAGAAATAACTAAAAATTTCAAACACTATTATTCACTTTTCCTTTAGTCTAGAAGGTACAATGAATTTGGAAACATGTACAACAATGTCTCAACTTTCTTAACTCCTAATACTAATGCACCTTCCTTGCATGGATAGATAAGACAATTAAAGTTTGCCACTAGTGAATATGATATGAGATATGCAAACATGCTTCCTTAGCTAAGGCTGAGAATTAATAACTAGGGAAGTGCTCCTTTTAACTGTGCATGCAAAAAATAAATAAAGCAAATAGTTTCGCTACTCTAGGTGTGAGAAAGGAATCCACTACCTAAGGTAAGTACTTTTCCCATAACAAGATATTAAGGACTCAGAAACTTTGTTGCTTCCTTCAAGAGAGGTGTATGCCAAACAAAACTAAGCTATCATGCACTATCCTCCAAATTCATTCGCCTTTAACAGAAATCTTGTGCCCAGAAAAAGACAAGAGACCAATATCCAACAGAATCCACTGACCATCCACAGACCCTTGTGCTCAAATAGCGAGATAATAAGGGAATGTCACCTACTGTGGAATATTTCACCACCAAAATTGACAAGAGATAGAAGGGGTAAAAAACTATCAGACCTAATGCTCAAGAACAAATGAATTAATCCACACTTGGTGATCCAAAATGAATTCAATCCTTCTTTATTTATAGATTTTCTAAAGGGGTTTCATATTCTTAAGTGATTGAGTAAACCTTATTCCAAACCCCAAATTTGGGTTTTTTAATTCCAGTTTCACCAAAAATTTCCCAACAATGGGTATTTTGTGGTTTTTTCCCCTTTATGGAGGACTATAGTCTACGGGGATGGATAGGATATTATGTCCCAATCGTCCTCAATTTGTAGAGGACATTACATGGCACCTAATAAAAGAAACAATGCTTTAGTTTAGGAGGTAATAACTAAATGCTTATTTCTTTCCACATAGGACATACATCTTGCAAAAATGATCATGGGGTACAAATACTACAAAAGGCCTAAATATTACTAGCATTATCATAGTCCAAGAATAAAAACCCTTTTAGGTGAAACAAGGTCATTACCACATACTATAAGCACAAATGACAAATTCAAAAATAATATACTTATTCAATGAAAGAATGATGAATCATATTAGCGCACTTTAAATTTAATAGCCCTTGAGTTGCAGTGTCAATCAAAATTTCTCAGGTTGGATCATAATTAAGTAGTCAATGTTGTTTTGGGTCCAATTTGGGGAAACGGAGGAGCTCTTAGTGACAATGGGATGATCAGGATTTTCAGAAGGGAGCTCTACTATACTTTTCAACATATAAGACATTCATTCTAGTGGAGGAGATATAGAGAAGCCTTTAATAAGGACCTTTCCAAGATCAATTTGGAGGAAAATCCATTTTCAAAGCTTAAACATAGTTCTAGATTCAAACAAGAGTAATCATTTTTCAAAACAATTATTAATTCCCAAGAAATTGGAGCCAAGCTGACATGTTGACCATTTATTCTTCTACTGGACAAGGAAGCATTTATGAAAAGTCCTTGGCCCTTTGATCCAGTATTTGATGTAAATCTCTTGATTAGAAATGTAATAAGAGACACAATTTATACTAAGGAAAAGGGAAAAGTAGAGAGCCAATTAATAATTATCTCTAAAAAACTCTCAATAGAATCCTAACATATTTGAAATGGAAAAGGATAACTCCATGGCTATTTTTTTCTTTAGAAACTTTGCTCATTTCCATGATTGAAGCATGTATTCATGCCTTGAAAGAAGCTCACAAATGATTTTGATATTGGTTGAAGCAAAGAAAATGTGCAAAGTTACACTCACATAGAGATATGGAAAAAAAGTATGTGGAGCTTGTTGTCCCAAACCCCAAACAAAGAATGGACACAAGGTGAAAAAACCAAGTCAAAAGGTATGTGTAGCTTCTGTAATGCAGAGGTTGGTGTTAACTCCACACTCTATAGTGAAGGCTTTGCAGCGCAAGTGACACAAAGGTTTGCATGTAGAACTTTGGATTAAAAGGAGTGGAGCTTGATGCTACATGTCCACTATTACCCCACTTTCTGTATGAGTTACAGGAGATAAAAATAATGAGATACAGGAGATACAGAGTAGATACTATTGTTATTCAAATTTAATAAAAAAATATTACTATGTCTTCCTCGACATAAAAGAAACATCTTCCGTAAAATATTTTCTCCATGAACCTGATTTAAAATGAATCTCTTCCATTGATGCGCCCATCCACAAATAGAAACAATGCCTATGTGCCAATTTTAGTTTAGAAAATTCACAATTAGTTTCAATTGTAAGATCTTCTATTTTCAGTTCAGATTTCAGTTATAAGGAGTGAAATAGGACTTGCCAATCAATCATGATTAATCACAAGTCAGAATCTACTCACTCTCCAAATGATCCGATCTAAATATTTGCGATTCAAACTCACGTTGACCAAGTTTAACTCATGGTCAATGCAAATTTGACTTGAGACTTGCCGATTAAAGAAGATTCCTGTGATTGATTCTAATTTATTTGATTTTCAACCTTGACTCGATGAGCATGAGTTTTTCAAGTTTAGGTATGCCGCATTGCTAAAAACTAAATGTTAGTCATTCCAAAATTTATTTCTCATTTCTTAGGCCCAAAACGCATACGTCGAGACCTTCAGTAATCAATCACTACTCACTATTACACAGTCTAGACTCAATATCGGGGAACCGCCAAGGTGAGCCTAAGTCCAAACTCCATATCAGGCAGTCGCCAATGTGTGCTCTATCTATACTCCATATCGACCCTCGGGCAATCATGCATCACCTTCAACGTGTGTTACCTTTAGGCTTAGCCACTTCATTATTCAACAATCAAGGTACATTGGCACTTGGCTTAAATAAGAGGTATATTACTATATTAAAGTTTCAATGTCGTTTTCAATGGCAAGTTTCAAGTTTCACTATTCAGCAATTGAATGTTCAGCGTATTCCTTTGGTTATGACCTTTCAACCATATAAATGGGGCTTAAATAGATTTTAAAAATGCACTAGAAATGGTTTCATACCAACCATCGACCAAGTCATCAAGCATTCCTTCCTTAGCCCACGTCTTGCCGACTTCAAAGGCTTTAACCATGCATTCACAACTTTGGGTATTTTTGTTCTTCCAGAATCTGTTATTGATGTATTGGTTTAGTTACCTTATGAAAATGAACTTGCAAATTCAAGATTAGAATGAAATATATGTTGATAATATTTCCTTTAGGTAACATTTCCTCATATATACCTAATTGTGTTTCAAGGTCATAATGATATATTAGGTCGAAATGTGCTTGTGTTGCTGGACAGACTCCTCTTTGATCCTTAACAAAACATCATATCCTTTAAATATCAACCTAAAAAATAAATAACCATTATATTTAATATGGGAACAACGTGTAATAAGTAAACCAAAACATGGCATCACTGCATAATAGAAACACATATGGAAACCAAATATAAGTGGAAAACCATAAAGGGAGAAAACCACAAATTTGTTATTGTTGTGATGCAAACCAGCTCCTACCCCCTTATTACATGATTTTATGTAGGATCCAACCTAGAGGAGGATACTACCTCAATTTCTATGCAAGCCACAACATGCAAGGAAGCTCCAACTCCCATAAGTTTTCTAAAGGCTACAACCCATAAGAGGCTTCTACCTATACAAGCGTTCTTACCTGGTATTTATCAAGCCACGGCCTTAAAGGAGACCATAATCACCTCATACAAAATGAAAACAATATGTTGGTTTACCTAGTCTACAATTTTTGATATCTCTATCTCTATTTTTTATCCTTCTTCTACTTAGATTAGCATCACATCTGACTTATATGTTCAAGATAACTAATGCATAACACCTCAATCATCTCTCACCTTCTCTAACTCTCTCTAACCCTTCTGCTCTACAACCTTACACAAATTTATAAATGAACTTTGATGGTTGTTAGTATTCCACACACACTAATTTGAAATGACAAAACTTGTCACTTTTCATTCCAAAGGCTTCTCTTCAATTTCAAAATGATTTAAACTCTTGAATATTAAAATACATAAAAAAAAAAAATCATCGTATCCAAATTTCATGCATTTATATTCTTCATGTCAATAAAATAAATAAATAGCATGAATTAATATATCCTTTCTTTCATATTCAAATAGCCTTGCACCACAATATTCTTCATGTATTTTCTTTTGCCTTTGTATTTTCCTTCTCCTTTGCCTTACATCTCACTCATCATATGCATACATGTTTACAATTATCCACTTCTCCATATGCATAAGCAACCTCTCACCAACACCCCTTGTAGCATAACAAACCTATGAAAGCAAGTTTTAACAATGTGTTCTCCAACAATGCATGTTCATTTGTGCATATGCCATCATACTTTACTACTCCTTTATTCGTCCAAGCCATCATTACATAATATATATGCCTTGATACAAATGTTGTTCCTTTTTCCATCACATGTTTGTATTATATTCTCATTAAGCATCAACAAAATGCAACATAACCTCTCATTGTCAAACATCACTGCAACATACCTTATTGCTCTTGTTCTTCCTTTGTTGCTCCTTTTTCATAGCATCTTTGATGCTTTTTTGCCTTGTCGCTACTCCTTTTCCATCAATGATAACAATGCCATTAGATATTACCATTGCCCCACCTATAATTTTGAGTCACTTTGAGGTTAATTCCAATACTTAAAAATTAAACCAAGGGTGGAGTGCGGATTTTCATTTCGTTAGGAACTCACTTTAGGAACTTAAGATGAATATCATCAAAGCTTCCCATCTCTATAGATAAAATCAATTGTGGTTCCCACAAATACCGTTTTATTTGACTGGAATGAATAGGTTGACCCTTAGGTAAAGAAAAGAAATCCATATTCTTTTCTACATTGTGAATTTAAAATGACATAGATGGAGATTGTGTAAGAAAACAATATTTCAACATGAAGGCTTTCCCCTTGGAAGCAGTTATTACAAATAGTCCAAATGTCTTGATCTAGCTTCACTACATAACTAGAATTGTAAGGTCAAAATCCTTAAGAATAAAGTAATCCAAAGTCACAAAAGTATTAGGTAAATCATCACCATAATTTAGCAGAATGCCATCAACCATAAAAGAGATAATTCTTAAGTATGATTACTCTTGAAGATTAATTTTGTTAGTGAATTTAGACACTTAGGAGTTAGTTAAGTTGAATTTGGTTTAATGTGTCTATCAAATAAAAGTGTGTTTCCTCAATATGCATCAATTGCATTGTAATTCAAGATTCATGATATGTTCTAAACATAGAGTGACCCAACTACTAATATTATCTTCAATACTAATGGTTATTGATCCATAGATTAACATAGACTCCTTTGTGATCTGTTATCACAAAATCCAGCACTGAAGGGCTGTTGATTAGGTAGACTCTGTGTAACTATTTCAGACCAATGTTTTGGCTAAGGATTAGCCTCCCTAGCCTGGGAGGGCTCTCTCAAGAAAGTTATTGATTTTGACTGTTGATAAGAGGGCTAACTCTAGTAAAGTAAATTTAATAAACATGTTGGCTGGATAGACATTAAAAAGACTTCCATTGGGCTTATGGAGTTGATCATATTCAATAAGATATAACACTGCTCATGCATAGAAGTCAGGGCATGTAATGTTTAAATACTCAAAATATCATCTCATAGGAACCTCAGCTTACAAATACACACAGGAAGTCAGAGCAGCATAAGTGAATTCTGAGTGATTGTGTATTCATACAACTGTAAAAACATAGAACATAAAACAAAACCACATATCTTGAGCATTTGAAACACTAAAAGAATCCTGAGAAGATAAACAGCAAATTATATTACCAAACTGAGTTTTTACACAAGCCAAAGCAATACTTTGTTTCTCAAAATATCCAACCCTTGTTACATAGATAATTCAACTATATATAGCAACACAACTCTAACTACTTGGAGCTTCCTCCTCCAGCATGAGGGGAGCTCGATGACTATCACTAATGACCCTTATCTGTTTTTAACAAACTTATTTAATACAACAACCATTAACAGAAGTTCTAAAGAGTTCTAATCTAATTATAACTCTAATTCTATCTCCTTCATAGAAAGATTCCTCCTTGCAGATTTGACACCTGGTTTCCTTTGCATTTGGCTAAGATGGCATGAGATGAGCAATTAATGTTCCATGTTTGCTTTGGATGCTGAAGACTTTGATCCGCTCCACGTTGGCTGAGAATATCCCTAAACTTTCGGTTCTGGTCCTCCATCACCTAGCATCACCGAGTATGCAGCAGTAGGTCCTTTAAGTCTTTAATGACCCGATAATACATGGAATTACCACGTTCCTGATATACTGGAGGCTTCTTTGATGGACAAGTGTGCCAACCAAAACTTTTCGTATGCAGCTCTCCTTCAAACCCTAATCACCGAGAATAAAGTGGCTTTATAACCAAAAATTCCAAACTTAGATTAAAATATTTCACCTTTTATTAAAGGTACACCTGGCATATGTTGGATGGTTGTGGCAGCTTCTTTTGATCCCTTTCATGTCCCCTAGGTGTTCTCTTTGCCAATTTCTGAGTATTTCATCAAATTGTTTGCCTATGTTTAAAATCAACACCTACAGCAGTTTCGCAGCGCGCTGCGAAACTGCGAAACTGTTTTAAACAATTTCAATTCTCTCTGCGATTTTAACTGCTCCGCCACCTGATTTCAAAATTCCTTTTTACCTTGGATATATATATATCCGGGTTTACATGCCTTCAAAATAATTAACTTAAGCAAAATTTTACAAAACTTTAGAACAACACCTTACTTAGAATCAGCAATTTCATTTAGCAGCTAATTTATTTAGCTGTGCTTTCAATTTTGCAACCTCCTTTTCCATGGCTTTGATTTTAGCTCTGGCACTCTTCATCTTAGCCATTTCACTTTCAGTTGCCTCCAACTGGTCCTTTGTAGATATGATATTTCCTCCTTGGGAAATGATGCCTTTTCTATTTGAACCTTTTTTCTTGATTTCCTCTGCCTCCTCTGTTCTGGGCAGTTTCTCAGCTTCCCTTGCTTGCTTTCTTGTAAGAGGTTTTTCCTTTATTTCCTTTGCCTCCTCTGTTCTAGGCAGTTTCTCAGCTTCCTTTGCTTGCTTTCTTGTGAGGGGTCTCCTTGGTTTGAAGATAAACTCATCACCTGGTTCATCAAACCTCAGTCTTTTTGAAGCTTTAGATTTCTTAGTGCTTTCCGGTGTTGACTGTGTCAAGTCAATGTGCATTGATTCAATGTGTGTCGGCTCAGCTTGATCAAACTCAATAGCTTCTAGCAAATCATTCAAGCTGGCCTTTGATACCGGGCTTTCCTCAATAGCCACTGCTTTGCCTTTTTCTTTGATCATTTGACTCCTTGTCCTCACCCTTGACACTTTTTCAGATTCTTTTGGCCCAGGTACAGTCTTCTTATGCTGGGCTTCTCCTTTTGCTAATGGCTGAGGTTGTTCTTTACTAAACAGTGGCTTGATTGACTTTCTTAACTCTGATTTTACCTTCCTTATATCCTTAGCCTCCTTCTGAAGCTCAGCAATCGTGGGCTCTTTAACTAACTCTTCAACTGACTGCTCTTTTTCTCTAACGGGCCATGGAGTCAGACCTATTTTACTTTGAAAACCCGCCATGAAAATGAATGAGTCCCAATCCCTGCCTATTTTCTGAAGACCATTCAAAACTAAAAACTTGACCAGACCATGGTGAAATAGAGATGTTTCACATTCATCCTTTCTTAATTTCACTTTGTCACACATTTTGCTCAGACTTTGAAACAAGTAGAAGGGGATGTCTATGGATGCTTTACCAGTAAAAGGCAACAACAAATTGAAGTGGTAGGAATAGACTTTATTATATCTTCCCTCACAAGTTAGGTACTTCTGAATACAGGTGAGAAGCAGGGCATAATGCTCCTTAACATAGTTTCTAGGCACAGCCTTTGTGAGGTCCTCATTCACATACGCCTCTTTCAGGAATTCTTTGCATGGACTCATATCGAACTTGAAGTTCTTAAACCATTCTTGTCCCCCTCTCTGGATCTCAGTTACTACAGCTATTTCCTCTGGAGACACTTTAACTTCTAACATAGCTATTTTAGAATTCAAACCGGTGAAGTTTAAAGCAAAATCCTTTGTTACCTGAGCATGGCCACCCTGTAGTTTCTTGCAGAAATTCCAACAGCTGGCATCATGGAAGGCTTTCTTCACACCCTCATCTCTTAATGCTAAGTCTAAACCTTCAGGCTCTATTCTCTGGCATTTTCCAGACCGGTGTCCTCTCTTCTCCATCTCGCCTTTGAAACCTTCGCACTGACAGTGAACAACAACTTCAACTGGAATAGTAATTCGATCCTTTGTTTCTTTTGGTTCAGCCTCGCTTGAAACAGGCTCTCTTGAAAGCAGCTTCACTTGCAAACTCACATATAATCATCACATGGGCTGGTCACTTATGTACATTCACAATCATCACAAAGATCTATGCATAGTAAAACTCATTTGGATTGATACTGATCTGCATGTCTGCAAATTTATTAGTGGAGTGATGGTTAATGAGCATTTGGGAGGTACGAAAAACTGACATGAGAGGACAGGAATGGTGACTCATTAGCGGACTTGACCCTTTTAGAAATATTCGCTGCAAAACGCACGAATCTGCGATTTCGCAGTGCGTTTAATTTTGAATTGTCATAATGCGCTGCGAAACGGCTTGATGGTGATGCTGCAAAATGGCTGAACAATGATTATGCAGCGAAACAGACCAATAAGAGACTGCGCTGCGAAATTGCGGAAAGGATCGGTGACATGGATTAGACAAGACATGTCTTATGGAAGCATGATGGTGGAGGATGACCGATAGGATTAGAATACGCTTTACATCAAACATCTTTAAAGCTTCAACCCTAAGTAAGAAACATAGACTAAAAACAATTTAACACCAATTTTAGGCATTGGACTTTGGGCAAAGGGTTATATACAAATGTTTACAGTTCTAAGTGATAACATGATCTTTATATAAAGAGCATGGAGGGTCTGTTATATCATATTTTATCACCCTTATTATAATATGCATGATTTATCCTAATGATATCATTCCCTTCCATTTTGTACCTTTAAAAAACTCTTTAGAAAACAAAACTAAATTGACATATGCAATTATTACTTAAGAAAACTATGTATATATGCTAGTTTTCTTAAAATAAGTAGTGTATGCCTTCAATTTGTGCTAAAAATAAATAAATGTGCACATAATAGTGTGTTTCAATGTAGGGTTTATGAATTTAATAAGATTTTTGGTCTTGTAACTTGTCCCTAATGACCCAAACAACCTTAGATGAGTAGTTAATGATATTCTGAGAAGAGGAGGTGGGTACCCTTATTTGGTCTAAGTTTTCTTCCTTTTCCACATATGTGAAATCCCCTAAGTTTTTTAAATAATCCTTTTAGTTGAGAATCCCTATTTCCTTGTCTCTAGATCATTCTTCTAGCATTGGAAAGTGACTCCTCTTTTATTTTTTTGTCCTGAAGAGGAAGACATAATCCTTTTAGTTGAGAATCCCTATTTCCTTCTTTCTAGATCATTCTTGTAGCATTGGAAAGTGACTCCTTCTCTTTTATTTTCTTTGTCATGAAGAGGAAGACACTGTAGAGGAGATTTTCAATGGTTCCAGTTAAAGGGAATCATAACAATTTTCTGAGTATTTCTTACAACACAGAAGCAGGTGTTTCAGAGCCCTATATTTTTTTTACTTCCTCAATAAGAGACTCATTTAATTATGTACTAATTTTAAGTATTTTAATATATATTATTATGATCAATTATTTTTTTGATTTCTTTCATTATGATTACTTATGTTTTCTTAAAGTATGTTGTTGTCATATGTTGTTGTCTCTTTTCACTGTAAGATCCCAAATAATATCTTGCAGTGAAAATGTTTTGCAAGTGGATCTACTCTAGCCTCAAGATTTCTCGGTAACTTATCAAACTCTAATAAGTAGCTACTAAATATTTCTTCATTGCTCTTTGATTGAAGTGAGTTTTTCTTCCATTTTTTTATTATGGTTCATAAACCTATCATTAGGAGTTATTACCATAAATAGAATTGGCAATTGTAATAGGGACAAGCTTATTCAATTTTGTCTCTTAGGGTTAGTTTGATTTCTTGTGGTTAATTTTAGCTTTCTTTTTCTCTCTATTTCAGTCTATAATTTCAATATTAAGCCTTGTTTACAATACCTTTGCAATTTTTTTTGGGTTCATTAAATAAATTTTTGCATAATTGTCTTTTATACATTTTGTTTTGTCTTCAAGGAAATTGCATATATACACATGTTTCTTGAATAATAGTCACATAAATACACATGTTTATTCAATAGCAATCACGTATATGCCCCAGAGGTATCAATTTTGACCTTCTAGGATTTGAGGGTCCCATGGCTTCTATATGAGTGTTTTTTTCTTGTATTGGGTATTTTTATTTCTCTAAAAGTCTAAGAAAAATATTTTGATTGTATTTTCAAAATTATAAATAAGTTCTCTTTGTTTATAGGTTTAGGCCTTTAAGTCTTTAAAAGGTACATTCTTTGGAAAAATATCTTGTGTTTTTAGTGTTAGAAGTAAATTAAAGGAGCAATGAAATACATAATTGTTTTTTAAAACACAAATACAAAAATGCATAAAACAAGAGAGACACAAATATAAGTGGTTCACCTAATTTGAGCTAAGTCCATGAAGAAAACTCAGTCCTTCCTTTTATATTATCTAACTAAATGAAGAGATACAACCAGTTGTAATTTCCTCTTATCTCTCAAATAGTCTCCTCTCTCTTTAATAATCATATACATGTATAAAGAAATTCCATCATATAAAATAAGGTGTTTCCTTCTAATGAAAAAAAAAAAACCCAAATTAAGCATAATTTCTACTGTCAAATCATCTTCCTAATGAACTACCTAGATTGTCTACAAAATTACAATATTTTACAAGGCACATTTTCATCTATTTTTAGCTTTAGGCACTGCCCGGAACCCCCAAGAGGGGGATCCAAACATGCAACTGCCCCCCCTAGACCCCCCAAGCAACAATAGTGGGAGGGAAATCCCACCCACACCCCCTCTTGGTGTGACTCAAACAAGACCTATAAATAAGGAAGATAATTTCACGCTCCACATCCAACATTTAGTTCTTGTGTTTATTTATTATTACTTTCTACATTTATTAATTCTCATAATCTTGTTTATGAGCTTTGATTCTTTCTTCCTTGTATCTATTACCTATAAAGAAGATAATAGAAAAAAAAATCTTGCTTTGCATTAGGGGTTACATTTCCTTTTTACTTTTTTGCTTCTTTTGCAATAATGAAAATACAAAAAAAAAGTTTGTATGCTTTAATAGTTCATTTCTTTTCATGTCATTAATACATTGTTGTCAAATGTGCAATCTCATAGGAACTGTACTTGGTTGCATTTTTAGATTTCAGAAAGAGAAGTTATTTTTTTATTTATTTCTAGACAATTTCTAGAAAATTTCAAAAAGTTCAAAAGCAACTTAGTGATTGAAAAATAATTAATTGCTTTTACAATAATTTTCTTATAATTGGTTTTGTGGAGTCTTAAAACATCATGAGAAGTAATATCATTTCATTTTGAGAAAACAATTACCTCTAAAATAAACACTTGAACATAAAACCAACTAGACTTTTTTCAATTGCAATACATCAACTTGTAGTCTATGTTGCATGCCCTAGGGCCGGGATTGGAGATTAAACACTTGAAGGCCACCAAAATAAAACATAGTATCATTAAAGAGTGTTCACAATCCAACATTGTATACGTTTTTTCGTGGAATCTCCCTTAACATAAGAGTAAGCACTAGGTTGTGTTTGGGTAAGTGAAGAGTGGTACCACCTCTCTAGCATATCTTGATGTTTGTGAAGTAATATATTTATGGGAAATTTTATTGGGAATGATCCTCTATGGATCTTTATTTCATGAAATTTCAAGATGAGAAACCTAGCCCACATGTGTGGTTTTGACTAATGACACCCCTTCTAGTTTTCGATTACAAGTTTTCATCTTAATTTTCTATCCTAGATTAGGAGTTGGCATATTGGTTGGTATTTTAGTTATCATCTGAGAGAATTAAGACGTTTAGAACAAATAATGGTGGAAAAATATGTGGAAGTCTTAGAATTTTGTAATAAATGAGGTATAACAAGGTGAAATACTACTCCATACACACCTTAGAATAATGGATTTATAAAAAGGATGAACAAGATTCTGTTGGAGAAAGCAAGAAATTTTCTGCCACTACAAGTTGAGTGGTCATTTGGAAGCAAAGTGTTGAAGAATTCATCTAAAGCTTCACCCTAGAAACTAGGTAACCAAGAGTAGAGTGTGAAGAGTGAAGAGTAATGAGTATAAAGTGTTCCTTTCATCTCTAGTCCAACGAGTAGAATTTATTCAAGGAGTTGTAGTAGCAGAAGAAGTCAGCCTCACTAATGAATCAACTAGTTGTTCAATGGAAGTAGGAGAGAGAAACAAAGGATATCAAACATGGGTTGAAATTTATTTTATTATGAGATAGTTAAATAATGACAGAAGAATATATAAACTATATTACTAGATATAAATCCTCCTACAACCACCATATAGGGGTATGCAAGACTATCATTCAATTGACATGGTTGTAAAGAAAATTTTCCATGCTAGGAAGTAATTGGCCATTATAAAGAAAGGAGCCAAATGACCTTGTATGAAAATTTTACTTGATGACATACATTGTTGGGGTCATCCTAAATAATAAGATCAACATTTGACTTGGGTTCATTAACTACCAAGATTGACCATATCCAAGTTTCAAAGAGATGGTAATGGCTACTAATTGTAGAGTTTAGATTTGGATATTTCTAAGAGCTTAGAATCAATGAGCAATCTTTTTCATTTCATGAACAAGTAAGCCAAAAATTACATCCAAAGGTATAGTTATAAATCGACCCAATAACTAGATCCATCAACCAAATTCAAAGCCATGTTCCAAATAAGTAGAAAGAATGCACATTCATCTAGATTGATTTTTATAATATTTTGAAGGCTAAAAAGATTCTCAATGTGAAGATGTGATCTGAAATGGATATGTAATATCCCCACACTCAAATGATTGAAGAAGATAGATTTGAATATAGACATTTAATAACCTATAAGAGGCCAAAGCTTTGGTAGATAAGATTCCACCAATAACACAACCAACAACTGTAGTATTAATTATATCATGTTTATTCCTTGCCTTCTCAATAAGGAATTCTCTTCACAATATTTTTTTATGTTTTATTTTTTTTCCTTAGCACTACATTTTCTTATTATACATTACTTTCTCCTTTCATATTTTTAATTTTTCCATTTCCATTACATAATCATGTCAAACAATAACATTAATACTTCTTTTGAGGAAATATTATGAGATAAAGGGGTGCTAAGGGTTTAAGTAATAACAATTTGTTTTTATCATAAATTATGTAATTTGTTAGACTTTAAGCTTCTGTGGTAGTTTTTTGGAGTAGCAAGATCTAGATTATCCACAGTATTATGTTTCTTATGTCGATGTTTTGAACCCCAAAGGGGGTCCATCATCAGGACCAAAATTGATAGAATATGAATGATAGTTATCTTGAGAGAAGAATCTTCTGACCAGTGTATATATAAAAAAACCCTAGAAATTTTTATATAGAAGCCGACCCTTACATATATGAATTGAAGTTATATAGGGTTTAACTCAATTTTAATGAAAACTCTTAGAGAAACAATGGGACCTTTTATTTGTTTAGAACAATGACTAAAGGAATTGAGAGAGAAACAAAGTGACAACGACTCATTTCCTCCCACTTGTGCATCCCATGAAACAATGTTAAAGGCTAGCCTCCAATGCAACCAAGATATTGCTAAATATAACAATAATGTTACTATCAATACAATTTCCTCCACAATTCCTTCAAGTTCAATTCCTTCCTTCTATATGTCCATCTTGTAAGAAGAGAAATTTTCTAGGTGCACTTGTTGATTTGTTTAATATAAAAAGTAGGGAGGGAAATGATAATGCCATAGTAAGGTTTCAACTTGAATGTGAAACCCATTTAATGATTATCATTTCCCATATTTTCACCTACCCACACACAGTCCATTACAACCTAGATGTCTGCCTTGTATTTCAATGTAATGGAAAAGAGTGTTCACTTTCTTCTAGATTTTATTATAGCTCAATTGGATTATATCCCTTTCTTCTGAAAAACCAATGACAAGGACAAATTCATGAAATTGCAACGAGCCAATAAAAATTCCCAATATAAATGCCTCGAGATTTCCAATTTCACTACAATTTAATTAACTAAAACACAATGCAACTTTAAATGTATCTTAATATCAAATCCCATTAATAAAATTGTTGAAGCGGATGGTGTAATTAGGGAGGAATCCTTGAATTTATCCTTAGATTTGTATGAAAGATAAACATATTGAAATTCACATCTAAATTTTTTTTATGAGAATATTTCTCACCACTTTTAACACTAAGCCACGCATATTGGAATACCATATGCCAACATAGTATAGATGATATTTTCATTGCCCCACCTAGAATTTTGAGTCACTTTAACATTAATTCCACTACCAAAAAATCAAACCAAGGGTGGACTATGGATATTCATTTGGTTATGGATTGGCTCTATGAACTTAATATGAAGATTTCTAAAGCTTCCTATCTCTATAAATAAACTCGAGCATGTTTCCCCCGAAAACCATTTTCTTTGATTGGAATGAATAGAATGTCCCTTCATTAAAGGAAACAAATCCATATTTTTTTAGAGATTGAAAATTTCAAGTGACATAGATGGAGATTGTGTAAAAAAAAATTACAACATGAAGGCTTACCACTTTGAAGTATTTATCAAACATAGTGCAAATGTCTTGATCTAGATTCACTGCATCTACTAGAATTGTAAGGTCAAACTCCTTAAGACTAAATTAAAGAAAAACCATAGAAGTATTAGGTAAAGAATCACCAGAATTTAGCACAATGTCATCAACCAAAAAATAGGTAATTCTCAAATATGGTTAATCTTAAAGGTTAATCTTGTCAACTGGAATCAATCGAGGAGGACATGTAAACTCAGCGTGAGAAAAGTTCATCAAATAGTAGATAAAAATATCACCTACAAAAAAACTAAGATATGGGTGAATTTCAACACTACATCCACAAGTGAACCTCAACATATCAAACCCACGAGAACCATGCATGGCCTAATAGTATGACCTTGTGATGAGATAGGGAGGTGGACAGGTCACCACCAACATACTTGATAATGAATTTTTAAATTGGTGGGAAAAATAGATCATAACAATTGCTGACTATCCATATGTATGCTTGTATTTTTGATGAAATATAGAGCTTGCCATACCTCCCAATGCCATGTGGGTGACATAGGTGTCATATTTTTATTTTAAAGTTATGTAATTTTTATTGTTGTTCTTTTTATAAAAGTAATTCAAGAAGCGGGGAAATATTTCTGATGTGGACAAACATCTAACAAAAAATATTGATTATGTAAATGTGGGACCAATGTGACGTAAGGGTCTCCCGCATTACTCATGATAAGGTAGGAGAGAGGACCAAAATAACAAATACATAGACCAAATTATTTGAGTTGTGCAATGGATCTTGGAGAGTTTTACTCACTAGATACCAATGGCACAAATCAAAGAGATCCTAAATCATATATAACGCTTAGTACTGGCATTGGTGCACCTTTTCTGACAGGTGGCCAACACTACAGTATACTGCCATGAGACCTAGGCCCTCAAGCCTAGATATTATGTATTTTATAGTATTTGGTTAGATGCATGGATGTATTTTTATAGTATTCGGTTAGATAGGTGGATGTATGATGAGGGGAAATGAGCCTAATTTTGTGGGAAATATATTTACATTTTGTGTTTGATGAATATTTAAATTGTTTATGATGCTTTCAATTTTTATGAATGATATGTGTGTGTGTGTGCACACGCGCCAAACCAATACATAATTATTTAATGCATTAGAAACATGATTTCTAATTCTAGAAAGAGGAATAAGGTAATTCTTGAAGATTGAGTGTGAGAAACTCTCTTATGTACAAATTTTCGTTTGCATTATAAAATGGCCTCAAGTGGCCATGTTGGTTGGGCATGTGGAGTGTTTCCATCTTATAGGGTTTATATCATATAAAAATATTTGCATTATGATATTTGATCTATTTGTTTAAGTAGTAACTAACGATGTTCATCTTGTATGGAATGCCTTGTTTCCTCAAACAAGTATTAATGGGTTGCAACTAAACAAATACTTGTACAAGAAAAAGCAAAGTAGGTTAAGGGTTCATTTGAAGAGACTACATGTTTCTCATAGGAATACGCTCGTATATTTACTATATTTGAACTTCCAAAGGATAGTTTCAAGGCCAAAATTTTCACTATCAAAATTTGGGACACACAAAGACTCACTTGGAACACACTACATGATGGGTTTATAAACAAGCAGAAAAATTAATAAGGACCTTTTCAAAAGTAAAAACTACATATTAGTTCAATTATAGCACCAAAAGCCTTTCTATAAGTTGTGAATATATGATGCCCATATCAATGCAAAGAACATTGGCTTAAGTAGCTAGAAGTCTCCACAACATTAATTATGCAACCTATTTAAGCGAGTAGAGAACTTCCCTAATAATTAAGATAGACAAACTTGAAATAAATAGTCTCTTAGCATAGTTCTCTTTAAAATCCTTGCTAAAACAATCTAGATAGGAATATAATATTTCCTTAGATATTTCTCTTAGCATAGTTCTCTCTCTCTTTATACAAACTAATGGATTCTCTCTCTCTCTCTTTATATATATATATATATATCCCCAAGGGATAGTTCAATTGGTCGAGTTCCCATTGCTAAGTATATTGCCAATTGGGAGTTCACAGGGTTAAATCTCCTTGACACCCTTAGGGTTAGGCTCGACCAGATAATTCGATGGGTAGATCCCTTTGGGTGGATCTTCCCAGATTATTATTCGTGGATGTAGCGGCCACTTAGTGACAGTGAACCACATTTGGAAAATACATACATACA
>APFE030308542.1:0-23741 GCA_000404065.3 Pinus taeda | reverse complement strand
GCGCTTTTCTCTGCATGAAAGTGTGTGAACTTTTCTCTACATGAAAGTGCGTGAACTTTTCTCTGCATGAAAGTGCGTGAACTTTTCTCTGCATGAAAGGAACTTTTCTCTACATGAAAGTGCGTGTACTTTTCTCTGCGTGAAAGTGTGTGAACCAGAAAATAACTTTGTTGCACTATAATTTCTTCTCTGCATGAAAGTGCATGAACTTTTATCTGCATGAAAGGAACTTTTCTCTGCATGAAAGTGCGTGAGATTTTCTCTACGTGAAAGTGTGTGAACCAGAAAATAACTTTGTTGCACTATAATTTATCATCTGAGATGAGTGGGTTGCCATCAAGTACAACATATGTATCATAATGCAAACAATAGAGTCACCTTTGCTTCTTTCATGACTCTTAAAACATGAAAGAGCATCAGTTTGTTTTTGCATCTTAAAAAATTGTTTCCCATGATCTTATAACATCCCTGTTAGTCCTTTTTAGACCATATCGTGAGTATACCTTTAATTACATTTTAAAGCCCTTGAAATTGATATCTCTTTTTTGTTATTTGAGATAAGATCACCGTGGTTGAACCAACTGGTTCGCCTAGTTCCTCTTCCTCTCCTCTCTCTGAAAGATTGTCTGAGGAGCCTTTTCCTGAATTGCCACAGTCGCTTGAGGACCAAGGTGTTGAGCTTGGAATTATTTTGAGTATTCAACCTTTGTCATCTTGTCCTCCCCCTTCAGATACTGGGTCACTTTCTGACATTAGCCTGAGATCTTTGGATAACCTTATCCAGACTCCTGAGAGTTTGCCAACTTTTGAAGGTTAGTTTGGACTGGTTATCAATCCTCTGAATCCTTTGTTCAACCCTATTGTGATATCACTGCAGCGATCATATAATCTATACGATCATCCAAGTATTCCTTCAGAAGTATGCCCTTGAAAATATTTGGTAGTCTGTCATCATCTGTTTTCACCCATGGAATCAGAAGTTGAAATCCCAGTCTCCTCTCCGGGTCACTCGGAGCTTTCCACTCCATGCACAATTGAGGTGCAGGAATATCCTTTCCCTCTTGAAGGTTTCCCTTACATGGGAATAATTCTAATTAGTGTTCATCCTGAGTTACCGTGTAATTATGTGACTTTAGCTCACTTGGTTTCAGGCATGCCTACTACCTCCTCATTGTATCAAAACCCTATTTGGGTGTCCGGTGCTATGCCTACTAGAGGTACGTTCATTCAGAACCTAATCACCCAACAAACGGTGATTTTTGTAGTTACTTTAGTTCCAATGCAACCCACCATTCCCAATCCTCTTATTTCGTCAGTCTAGGTGACCCATCCGATTCAACCGGCAATCTCGAGTCATGCCATTGTCAGTTCTTTGATCCCTCCAGTAAGTGAAAAGGTTGTTCCACTGCCTGGGGGACAAATTCTGAATGTTTCTATGATGTCTGTCACAACCAATGTGAGTGGCTCACAACCTCACATGGTTGGGATGAACCAACCTTCTTTGAGTGCCATTTCAAATCCTGTTGGTCCTACTAGATCAAGTAATGTCCAATACCAATAGCCTAATGTTGGTTCGTCTAGGTCAAGTCATGTCCAGTACCAACAACCCAATGTTGGTTTGTCTGGGTCAAGTCACATCCAGTACCAGTAGCCCAATATGGCTCAAGGTTAGTACCAACCTCCTTATGTTCCATATGGTTCACAAATGATGGTTAATCCATCATACATCCCTCAGCCTAGACCCTATGTCTAGCCTGGTCCATCTACCGTGCCCGGTGGGTATAGCTAGATACAGTTCGGGAACTTTCAAGCTTTCATTTCGGGAACTGTTCAAGTACCTTTGAAGCAGCAAGGACAACTCCTGTAGCAACAAGGGAAACCTTCGTTACAATAAGCGCCATCCATGCAACAGCAAGGGTAGCCTTCGTTGCAGCAGGGGCCATCTATGTAGTAGCATGGCCAGAGCATGCCGCAGCAAAGACAACTGCAACAACTATAGGGGAAACCCTCGCAACAGTTGTAGCAAACCATGCAGCCATAGATGTATTATGCACCGCAATCCTCCCAGCCTATGTCTTTACAAGGTCAACCTCTACAGCCGTAGGGGCAGCCTTTACAGCCACAAGGTCAACCCTTGCAGCCACAAGGTCAACTTGGGCGGCGGTAACCCTTATACGCATATCAACAGGGTCAATCCTTGTAAGGGCAAGGCCAGGGTTAAGTCCTACATCAGCAGGCATGGCCTCCTTATGTCCAAGGACAATAAGTGCAAAATCCTTATGTCCAAGGGTAGCAGGTCCATTACTCGTTCGTCCAGGGGAAGTAGGTCAAAAACCCTTATGCTTAGGGACATCAGGTACAATATCCATATATCCAAGGCCAGCAGGCTCAATACCCTTTTAGCCAGTATGTATCTTATCAGCAGCCTCTAGCCAGACAGTTTCAAGGCTTTCAAGGTCAAAATCCTCCTTACGGGTAAGGTAACCTACAGTGGGGGCAAGATCAAATGCCTTATGGAGAAAACCCTCCACTTTGGGGACAAAATCCTTACCATCAGGGATGGGTCCCACTAGTTGGATCCCCTTATCAACCTTAAATTCCTTTCAATACTCAATTTCCATTCTTGGCTATGCTAGAATTGTCAGATGTGTCTAGACTCACGAATTATCCAAGATTCCGAGCGATTGTCCAAAGTTTGAAGGAAAAGCGAAAGAAAACCCTCAAGCCCACGTGATGACATATCACCTCTGTTGCTCCTCAAATTCCTACGTTGATGATTCCATTCATCTTCGTCTTTTCCAACAAACTCTTATAAGAATTGCAACCAAGTGGTATATCGAGCTCCCTCGAAATACCTATCATGACTTTAACACTCTTGCCATGGCCTTTCTCACACATTTCTAGTTATCAGTTCACTATAAAACTGGCACCCATCCGTGAACGTCACTCAAGCAAGACATGGTGACTCACATCTCCAATCACATCCATGAATGGAGACGTAGGCACCATCTAATTAAGTTTGAAATTTTTGATCAGTTCTTGACTGGGTGGTTCACCAAATCATTTGTCAACAAAATTGTTGAGGACATCACTATGGGTGGATGTGTCATTGAGGAACAAGCCATCCCGCGTGCCCAGTATCTAGACCTTGTCTATTCACAGTACGGCACGTTATATGATGTGTTACCCGATGCGCCTAGACCATCATCTGATCTGATGACATTAAAGTCTCTCGCTAACTCTCCTGTTGATGGAGTAATTGGTTCAGTGACTTAGATCCCTGCAAAATTTTCTTCCAAACAAAATTCAATCTCCAACACTACTCCCAATGACTCCTCTGGCAATGCGTTGGGCCTTCGTAAAACCTCAGAGGTTCACGTTGTCCAGTCTACCGCAGTCAATAAATCCTCTAAAGGTAAGAAGAAAGGAAAAGGAAGGAGTAAAGTCAATGCCCCAAAACAGGGTCCTCCTAAAACATCTACTAGTGATGCTTCCCAATGGAAACCTAAGTATCCATGCCTCATCTATGAGGAGGATCACTATACTAAGGATTGTCCCAGATGGTCTGAAGTTTGTCATTTTCTCAAAGTGACCCCAGTTGTCCTAAAAGATCCCTTTCTGTCCCAGCAGACTCAAAATGGTAGACCAACCTCAGTCATCTACTTCCTCGGGCTCACAAGTGTTCATGATCAGTACCCCAATCAAGGTGGGTACTAGGTCAAAATATTATCAAAATCCTGCCCTATCAGCAAAGAAAGAGAAAGAATGTACCCCTTCTTCTTTTTCCCCATCCAGTTCCGGTCCTCTCCATATAGAGCGACCTAATCCTGATTCCGCCATTCGACCAACTTCTCGAGGTGTGCTTCAAAAGTCCTCATACAATCCCAACACTCGAGCCACTCAACATTATAACATTGTTGAAGATTTGGCTCAAGCACCATCAGTTATGTCTGCTCTTGAGGTCCTTTAAAACTGTCCTTCTCAGTGGAAATCATTATTGTCGACTATTGGGGGTATTAATCCAGCTGACTCTAATCTCATCTGTTTTGACTTGGAAAACCACGTTCCACATTTACCTCATCAAATTTCCTTTCTCATTCAGGTAATCATAAATCAGAAAACCATTCATAGGACCGTCATTAATGAAGGTGCTTCTACCTGCATCATGTCTATCGATAGTTGGAAGGTAATTGGTTCTCCTACTCTGAAGTAGTCCCCAAACACTCTAGAAGCTTTTGATATGTGCGATTCGCAACCATTCAGTGTCCTTCCCAACCTTTCCATTAACTTGGAGGGCAAGACGGTACATGTCAAGGTAGAGATTGTTGTAATATTAACTACAATCTTCTACTCTAACGGAGTTGGACCCATGCCATGCATGTTGTAGCCTCCTCCCTCTTCCGCGTGATTTTTTTTCCCCATCAAGGGAAGATAGTCATAGTCGACCAACTGTCCTTGTTTGCCTCTTCCTCCACGGATGGCAATGTTCCGTATGTCAAGTGCATCGATGCTCCTTATGAGAGTGTCGGTGCAGGACTTTTCAAAGATCCTGTCTTGATGGGAATATTTTTGTTCCCACCTCCTCATGTTGCCTCTATCAACATGATTTCGGTCAAGTCTTATCCTTGGGTCATTCCTTCACAGATCTTGTTGATACATGGGGTGAAGTTATGCCGTTAAGTCCCACCAAAATTGATTACGTGGAAATTGTTTCGACTTCACCTTCAATATCCTCTGATCATCCTTTTTTGAGTTCATCTCTCAATGTGTCTTCTCATTCCCCATGGCTTAGTTCTAGCCCGGCGATCATGTCTATGTGTCTTGATAAGTTCTCTTCTTCATTGCCTATTGACATGTTAGTTTCTCTTGACATTGTCAAGATCTTTCAACTTAGGGCATCTTTATCTCTTCAGGGCTTCAAGTTTTTTCTCTGACTCGTAACCCTCCTGCGCCCAGGGGCGTGGGGGAACAGCCTTATATGTGTTCTATTCCATTATTTGGCCTAGTCAATGCTTACTCGTCATGTCAACGGTAAAACTTTGGTTTGGTTCTGTGTTGATTGATTACCCGAGTCTGATCATGGACCCTCTCAAAAAGTACTATGCTTAGGTCATCTTGCATGGTTACTTTTGTGTAATAGTGTGTCATTCATTTTTGTACAGTGTGGTTTTGTGTGTTATTTTGCAAGCAACTTCCCTGCTTATTATGTTTTTGACTGCTTTGCAGATATCGGTGTCTCCTCACACCGTTTTCACTGATGGTGCTTGCCGTAGTACCCGGAATCTATCATCTACATCATTGGCCATTTATGACCCCCATGGTGAGTTGATTGACCTTCAAGGTATATTTCTAGGTTGAACAACTAATAACATCATTGAGTATAGCACGGTTATCGAATTGTTTTCAGAAGCTATCGTTCTTGGCATCTAGGAATTGGTTGTCAACCTTGATTCACAACTTGTTTTTCTTCAACTTAACGGGAAATATTCCATCAGAAACCCTCAAATATTGAGAATGTATCTATGTATTCCTCTGCTAGAGAGAAATTTTGATTACATTACATATCATCATGTTCCTAGACACATGAATACATTAACAGATGCATTATCTAGTTATGTGTTGGATAGACATTTGCGAAACATGTAACGAATCAAAAACAAAAACATTTGTACCATATTAAGCGAGGAAGTACAACATATATGTGTGTGTGTGTGTGTGTGTGTGCTGGTAATGTTTGTCATACATCAAAACCTCAAAAGATAATATGTTTGTTCGAAATACATCAATGGCTCGCAGGACTTCTACATTCGTTGCTCACAGACCTCAAAAATGTGGAATGCTAGACCTATGCACTAAATAGAATGATTCTCATGATAGCATGTAACTTCTCGGACTACGCGAGTCAACAATTGGTGGATCCGATCTGACACCCCCACCATATGCCTTTGGCACTGGAATGGGACATCACCCATCCGAGCATACTCTGGTATCCCATGGGTCAAGCCCTCGAGATTCCATGCAATCTCCTCCTCGTTGTCGCTTCCCTCCTAATAAGGAGTGACATCAAACTATCGAGTGATGTGCCTAGAAATCGGGGACATCCCCGTAGGGCATTCTGGTCCAACATCTACATTCATTTTAATCAAATTGTCATGAACACATATATTTCAAAAATAGTAAAAAACATAAAAAAAATAAAAATAAAAATCATCTGTTTTTCCCTCCATCATCAAAATCATCCCCTTCTGGGAGCGGCATATCTAGATCTTCGCGGAAGTCGGTACCACTGTAAGGCCAATCCTCCACTACAATCAGTTGTCATCGTAGCCACGAGAAAAAGGTGGGCTTATAGGACATTTGTTGCCCCCCAACCCTAAGCATCAACTCACTCCAACAGACCATCCGTGGGTCTCATGGCATCGATGGATCTACCTCAGTCAGCTAGTATTGGAACAGTGGCACCCGTTCTAGGAAGAAGATCACTAGCACAGATCCGAAGCAAAACTGCTTCAGGTTTCCTACCTTAGCTTTCAATAGCTAGCGCTTCATGTTGATTTTCATAGCTTCCGCCTAGTCAAATATGGTGGGCGTCGTGCAATCGATAGCGTACTAAAACTTCGAATTGTTGGTCTCATGTGGTGCTTGGGACCCATCAACTCTGTTGATGGTCAATAGTAGCACTCTCAACACAAGATCCCAAATAGTCATAATCTCAATCTTGCCACTTTTTGATTTGAGAGCTTCTGGGAAATTTTCGGCAAGTGGCATAGTCACACTTGCCCCAATCAACCTCAACCCATATAGGTTGACTGGTTCCCCTCTTCGGGACAATCCTGTGATGAAATAAATGTCTGAAATCTCCAACTCCATCTCTTGGTCACCAATGATGAAAATTTCCTGATTCACGTCCCAAAGACTAATCAGGTACCATAGCAACTCGGGTTGGGCCCGTAGACCTAGTGTAAGAAATAATTTGAGGAGCCCACAATTCCTCAAAGCATCTAAGCAATTTGGATCAGCTATTGCTTGAGTATCAATATCCTCATGCTCACATTCTTTCCAATCCACCATTTTTCACGATTTCTTCCTGCAAAAACCATGTAATCAAGTCAATGATCATCCTTGGCTAGAAAAATTTTGGTTCAAACGGCCGAATCGAGAAAAAAAACATGCAAACTCTTTTCTTACTGCATTAGTGCAATTGTTTTAAAAATAGTGGCGCCGACAGTGCGGTTAGCAGTTTTAGCAACCCTTGATCAACGCGATTTTGTGCCCAAAAATCGCGCCGACCGAGTGCGAAATTTTTTTGCCAAAATCTCCCCATAAAACCCAAAAAATGGATAAAAATAGGAAAAATCATTATGAAAATGGAGCTTAAGGTCTTGGCTCTTACCTGCAACTAATGGCTCGGCGAATAACCTCTCAGATCTCCCGCAATCTACTCCGAAAAAATTACGGCAAAAGTGGGTAAAAAGCTCTTCACACAAAGGTAAAATGGTAAATGGTAAAAAATAATTATTTTTTCCCCATTTTATTAATTTTTTCATGAAATATTAGGGTTTTTGAGTATTTTTTTACCTATATTGCCTCAGAACTGGATAATGTATTTACCTTTCTTGTGCAGCGACATGTGATGGATTCTCAACAATGGTACTAGAGTCGTGTTTTAGCTCTTTTCTCAACTCGTAAATCTCAAATGAAAAGATTGTTGAGTATTTTTCCCTTTTTGATTCGTAAAAGAGAAAAAAATGGGGGGTCTACTTTCAAGCTCTTTTCCAACTCTTTAAACACAAAAAGATTGCCGAGATCTTGACATTTTGAACTCGTAAAAGGCTGCGAAATGTCGTGCACCCAGTATACATTTACCCCTTTTTTAGGCTGGGATGCACTATTTACAAAAAAGATACTCCTTGACTTGAAATGGTCAAGTGGTTCTCTCAAGTATCGTTTTATACCTTTTCGAGCTCAAGAGACACAAATGTACAAAAGGGGACCATGTGGAGTTTTCTTTTCCATGTCTTTTTCAAACTCTCTAAACATGAAAAAGATACCGAGTTGCACCTTTTTCAGACTCGGTAAAACATTAAACAACATTGGATTCATCGTCATGACAAACGTGCTCTTCTCCTTCCTAGGGCTCATTAAACTTACTAGGTCGGTTTCATCCAAAGGACGAAATTAAAGTGCAAACATATGTTATCCCCTTCAAGCTTGTGATAAAAAATAATTGAGGTACCTGCCAGAAATGGTGGGGGGGAATTTGGAACTTCTATCAGTCATGTTGGCAGCTCACTCTTGAACATGACACTTTCTGCTTCGTGTCAAGTTGGGATATCCTCCTTTCATTTGACCTTCCTAGGTTGGGCCACTCATTTTTGCCTTCCATTTTATCTCTGTCACGTCATAATGACCACCAATCCTATGGATCCAATAGCTTCCAAACTCCATAATGGTGTCACCGATATGTTCAAGAGTTAGTCCTTCTTCAGTTACACTTACTCCTAATTCACTATATCATCTAAAATCATTTGCATCCCTTTGTCTCATGTTGATGATGTGGGATACATCATGGCCCTCCTTCAACATGGTCGCTTCCTATCGACTTTAGCTCAGTATCCAGGGATTTGGCCGAGAGACTCCATTCCAGTACCTTAGATCTTGCATTCCTAATGGAAATTTCTTCACGCTCGACGACAAGTTCACATCATTGGCTTTCGCTCAGGTGATTTCACGGGTGTTCGACATCAGTTTCTTTATTCACATTTTGTGAACTGTGCTTCCAGTACCTTGAGATCCATTTTCATTATTGGTGGTTTCTCTCACACTTGTTAATTATTCACATCATTAACCAGTAATCAAGAGACTTCCTAGCATGTTCGACTTCAACACATTCATTCACATGTTAGGATTTGTACTTTGATCGAGTCATTTGGAGCACAAGACCCTGGGCTAAGATTACATCAGTCTAAGTTGCGAGGTGATGTGAAATGGTCATGTTGATATACATTTCTCTTTCAGATGGATGGTTGAGACCATTCCATGAGTTGTTATATGTGATCCTTGTCATTATTGAATGGCTACGACCATACCTTGTTTTCATTATGATCCTTTCTACTAGATGGTTGCGCCCATACCTTGTATCCATTTACATGATCATTCTCTGAATGGTTTCATCCATACCACGATTCATGTATCATTATTCATAGTTTTCAGTGATGTATATGTATCTATGCTTACTTGCAGGTTTTCTGATGATGGACTCTAGTTCCTCGCTTCCACTTGTAAAGAATTTCACCCCTCACTCTAGTTCAGCCTTCACACTTTAGGGGGAATTTGTTACACGACATTTTTTCATTGTCCCTATACTCCCCATCTACGATCCTAGAGGACCTCTACAGTGTACCCGACATGCTTTCCCATCATGAAGAAACTCCTAGTATGTCCCTCTTCATGAGTAGAATAATTCCCCTTTGCATCATTTCCCAAGAATCTTCTTCTATCATGGTTTACAAGACCGGCTACTAACCAGTTTTCTCCTCGCAACTATTTATAGAGGTTAAAACTAACCATCGTGGTGATCGGATCGACTGCGCCCTTTTCTAGTCACGGTGATCCTCTTTTGGAAGGTTTTTTAAATAAAGAGCTGAAGCTTCCATGTCTAGAAGCTTCGTAACAGAAGTCTGGTAGATGGTTGGGTTGGATAGAGCCGAGGAAATCAATTTGGGTTCCTTTCCCCTATTAGGATGGAATAACCTCAATAGATAAGACCTTCTCCCATGATGATACGAACCATCTCCCATCCATCCAAGCTATATAAGCCTCTCTTTTTCCCAAGCAAAAGCTAGTTGGATTTTTGGAGCAAGTGTGAATAACCAGCAAGTCATTTATAGCTTATAGCTTTCTAGTGTATGTTTGAGGGAGAATAGTGTGTTTTTGGTTTGGTTTGAGAGTAGAGGGAAATAGACCTTAAACTTCCATTTGTTGGGGCTATCCATGAAGTGCTAGCAGAAGTGTTGGAACCCAGATATGTCGGAGGAGACCAGCAACATCAAGGTGTTGGTTGTAATCTCTTTCTAATCTATATTAATGCAATTGTCGATTGATTTCCTACATGAAGCTCCATTTTACATATTTATGGCTTAATGTTCCTTGACCTATTAAGTAGGTTGAATACAATATTGCATGTTGTCACGTTTGTTGTTGTTGTTATTTTCTTGTTTCAGGTATTCAAAGGAAGGAAACGGAAGATAGTTGGAGTAAGGAAGTAATATCGTCACCAAGCGGAATAACATTCTAAGAGGTAGGCCCTCTTAATTGATTCTAGATTAAGGAGATTTTCCATAGATACTTTATTTGTGACTAGACCACTCTCTCAGGCTAGAGGAATTGTTTGTGTTCGCACTGAGAATTTACCTGCACCATGACGTTGATGAGGTATAATCCATATGCTCATGTGGTTGATTATGTGCTTCTTGTTGATCCAGTTCAAGTTTCCAACAAAGAAGAATTTGATAATTCAAAATTTTTTGAATACAATTATTATGTGCTTGGGGAGAACCATTCTATATAAGCTCAAAGGCAATTAATGGAGGAATATCCCAATAACCCACATTTTGAAACAATGAAATGTATCATTTATGTTGGTTTATCAAATATAGAAGAAAACTTATTAGCATGGGATCATAATACGGATAATGAGTATAGGATGTCTATGACTTTCATCCAAAAGGTTAGATTTATTCATAATGAATTTTAAGAAAAATGTGGTGGGGATAAGATAAATGTTAGTCTAGAATTTTGGAAGGAATGTTGTATGGAAATAGGCTATCAAATTGAAGAAAAAATTAATTCAAAAGGTGGCAAAGTACATTCTAATATCTTCAGAAGTATTGATAACATTTTCCTGTTGGCATTTAGAACTCAAGAGATATGGGAATTGATTAATGAGATTTTTAGCATGTGGGAGAACATTGGCATTAAAAACCAGAAGGTCAAAAATTCTAAACCATTGATATGTAGCTGCAGTAAATCAAGTAGTGAAATGAAGCATCTTCTAGAAGATATGATTATCACACCTTGGAGAACATTGTAAGGAGTGAAGGATGAAAAACTTGTCAAAACAATATTATCTCACGTGAAGTCAAGGGAATTATCATTAGATGAAATGAGTGAGTAATTTCAAAAGTAATTTTGTTGAATTATTTTTACTTATTTCTATATTATAATTTTATTTTAAATAGAACATATTGTTATTGGTAGTATTTGTTATACATATTATTATATTATTTTTTTTACTTTATTTATTCAGTCTCAAAGTTTGCATGAAAATACAAGAACAAATGTTAAATTGTTGAATGAAGATAGTTTGGATGATGTTGTATGCAACTACACAAATTCAAGCTCTACATCAACACTAAAAGGTTTTTATCTTGCATTTAAAAATGTATGTTGATTTATATATTCATTTTTATTCATGTGTATGCTATTTTTATTTTATAATTTTACATATATTTAATTGTTTTATTAAATATGAGGAAGGATGCAAGCGGAGAACCAGATAGTTTCAGAAGCTTTATTGAAAAAATTAAGATCGAAAGACTGAGAAAGCATCATATTAGGAATGTTGAACTTGATCCAACTCTTACTCATTTCATTTGGAATGGGCTTGACACTATTCAATATCAAGTAATACAAGGTGACTGTGAAGACATTTCTAAACTCATATCTAAAAGGGATTATTCCCTAGTTATAGCAGATATTCCCCATGGTTTCAATATCTCAAATATTGACTATGATAGTGACCCATATACTTATCAAGATCTTAGTAAAGTGGTTGCGGGATTTGTAGAAGTCACATCATCACCGTTATGGAGATTTTGTGACATTTCATTCAAACACATAATTGACAATGTTATTGACAAGCTTTAAGGGGAAAACAAATTCAAAGATGCAACTTACATGGTAAGACGCCTAAATTGTATGTTTGATTAATGTTAAAAAAAATCATTTATGTACAATTTAATTGAACTTTTACTATTTCATGTTATAGGCAAAAGTCAAATCTTCTTAACCGTGAAGATCAACCAATTATAAATGATTGTGAGTTCATCCATATTGATAGTTGGAGAAAGATGATAGCTATAAGTCTATGCTTCTTAATGGGGTAGATAGAAAGAGTCATAGCCAAGTACTGGTTTATGATTTTGTTGTGAAAAAATAATATATGAAGATAAAGAATCAAAAAGAGAGATAATTAACATGTATCAAAAACCACAGTCATTGATTAACTATCTTATAGACTTATGTTCAAATGAAGGAGATTGGGTTCTGGATTTATTTTCAGGCTCAGGTAAGTTTTATTATATAGAATTGAATTTCAATATCTTATTTCTTAATTTATATGTCATTACACTAATTTAATTCATTATTTCTTTTGTGCTTGATAATTAGGTACAACACTAGCATGTTGCCCACAAAAATGAAGAAATTGCATTACCATTGAAAAAGACCTGGTACAGTGCAAATTTATTCAGCAAAGAATTAATGCTCTTCAATTTCTTCGAGATGCAATGCAAGAAATTGGGTTGAAGAAATGGGATTTTAATGAATCACGTGTGGAAAAAGAGGCAAAGGAACCTCAACCACCATTAGATGGAATGATCGGAAAGGCATACATTGGGACATTCACAGACATCAAAGATCCATTAGAAGAGGAAAATGAGCAAAATGGAGTAGAAAATATTGTGGAAGAAGACAATTGTGAAACTCTAGAGGATGAAGAGTTTGGATTACGTGATATTCTTGATTAAATTTAAGTTATGCTTGGAAGTAAAGCTCATTTTTTGTAACTATTAATTAGTTATACTTGTAATGTTTTGACTTTGACATTTTATGAGAAGAATAAGTATTCAGTTAATGTTCCTATATGTTCAATATTTGTATTATGTGATTTTCACTTTAATTTTTATGTGAATCGTTATTTTTTGAAAAAAAAAAGTGTTTATTATTATTTTTGACATGAAATTCATAAAATAATAATAATAAAATAAATCTATTATTATTATTATTATGTAACCATTTTTTGTTAAAATTTTCCTATAAAAATTGTGATTTTGACATGTTATTTCTAGCAAAAAATTATCAAAATGTTTATTTTTATGTCAATTATTAAAAATTATTGTTTTTTTAGAGACAATGATTTGATGTGAATTGAAAAAAATTTAACGATATATAAATATGTAGAATATCGAAACTTTCAAATATTGAACTTTTTCTTTAACTATGCAAAAAAACAAAGACCTCACTACAAAAATAAAAAAACAAAACAAAAACAAGAAAATATGAAGAAGAAGGCCACTTCAAAAATTGTTAAATTTAGAAAATAATTATTCACATCTAATACATTAAAAAATTTAAGTCAAAAAATAGGCCTTTTAAAAAAAGGGCCTAATGCAGAATCAACGCTTTTTAAAATCAGCGTGCAAATCCCTAACATTCTATAAACTAATGTACATAAAAAATAAAAAATTAAATAAGTGTCAAAAACTATGCTAAATAATTATATATAGATATCATATATAATAATATAATTTAATATTATAGTATATATATATAATATATACTCTCCATCACCACTTTTCAAAATTGGTTGATTTTTTTGCTACCACATCAAAACGGGTAATCGAATCAGTTCTCGTTTCAAAGTTTACATTGTTGTAAGAAACATACTGCTTTGTGAGGCATTACTTACAGAAAAAAATTAAGAACATAAACAAGATCTCTTTACTGATTTTCAAAGGTCTAGTAAAATCTAGAAATTAACAACAAGGTAGCTGTAGAGATGGACAAATTAACAACTAACTAAGAGGAATTATATAATTTCACAGTTTGTTAGTTTGATCAAGATAGATTCTTATTCTTCGAATTCAGTCAACCAAAATCACGTTGAAAGAACAAGAGTAGTTATTTTTGTAACCAGTTCTAGGTGGAATAGGAGCCACACTACACTTGAAGGCAATAGGAAGACGGTGTTTTTACAATAATTATAGTAAGCAGGAAAAAAAACAAATGGTAGAATGAAAATAAAGACCAACGTATCCTATACTAGAAACCACCAGGTATCCTGTGAATTAAATTGGTAGACAATGATGAGTGTATTATAATTGTACTCTAAGTTAGCCTCTATAAGAACAGTGAATATTCATTTCAACTCAGAATATATGGAAACACAAAAGAGGGTTTATTAAGAAAATAGTGAACTACTCAAAATGCTCGAATTTCTGAAAATGCAAGAGAGGAGTTTGGTAAGCAAGCAAACGAACCAAAACGTTATATAGAGACAATGGTTCAGAGAATATCATAATTATAAATGGGATAACTTATGAATCAATCAAATTATATCATAATATCTTAACTATCGAAGTTATACTTCGTAAACTAAATCATAGACAGAGTGGTCATTAAGGAAAATACAGTGGGTGTCAAACCCATTTAAATAGCGAAGAACATGTACACAGTTCAAATGAAGATAAGTATTAACAATTTCCAAAACAAAAAATGATGCCCCTTCATAAATTTTTTATTTAGTTACAAGTTAAGTCAAATATAGAAGTCTTCTTAGTGGAGAAGAAAATTAGGGTAAAATCCACAGTGAAGGCAACTTGGCACCTTATTCACAAGAACTTCCAATGGAATTGTTGGAAATAGGTTTTCCGGTAAAATAATTTAAAATTTCCATAGCACTCCTCAATACCCAACTTTCCTTGAAATGATTGGAGTTTCAACTGACCTTGAACTAGTACAAAGGCAAAGACGACCATTAGGGGGATGAAATCCATTCCCATATTAGAGCCAACCTTTAACCAAAGGGATGGTGGTTACCTACAAAAGCATAACAAAGGAGACCAAGCATTAGCGTCATACATTAGCATCTTTGAAACTAGTCATGACTGATAATAATAAAGGGAAAAAAAACAAGAGGTTTACCTATTATAAAGGAAGAAAAACCTAAAATTGACACTTGGAACCTATCACAACCAAAAAATATTTTTAAGGAGTAGTAAATGGTTTACAAAATCCTGAATTGGGTGAATTTAACTCAAGAAAAAAAACTTGGAATCAAGAAATTAGCTTTACCCTAGGAAGTGTCCATTGAAGAACATAAAACATCACACTGGAGGATGAATATAGCCAGTATTTTGTTGAAAAACCACTGGAGAAAGGGACCCAAACCCCTGGGACATCATTCAAAAAACCCATATCTTCATTTCGAAACTTTGCATAAGGAAAAATTATACTCATAATTATTATGGTGCACCATCTTAACACGTTGCTAAGTAAAAAGAAACGGACGTATATCTGAAGTCTTACCTGAAGCATACCTACAATACTATAAATATACGTGTTGAGCACTGGAGAAGGTATGTTATTTTCATTTACTTTGTCATCTTTTCTTCAAAACTCATAGCCTTTTTACATCATGAGCTAGGTATATGACAAGAGAATATGATAAATCTAGAATATTTTTATGTAACATGAAATAACTAATAATTACCCTTTTTCTATGCAGAAAGAGGAGAAAACGGAAGACTTCCATCTCAAAGGAAATAACAAGACCATGTTAATTGTTGTCCCTTTGACAGGGAACTACGTGCAAACAAGGCGATCCGAATTGGAGCGCAACAGCCAGAAAAAGGAAAAGGAGATATCCAATCGGCGCAAAAGAACAAGAGCATAACTGAGAACTAACAGCTTGGCGAATCCCTCAAGATCCTTTGATCTTGAGGGATCATTATCTTAACAATCTTCTGTATCGTTGAATCGCCACTCGACTGTTATAAAAAGGGGTAGCATTGTTAGCTTGGGGGAGAACTTTTTTTATTTTTATGAAATTCTTCTTGGTACTTGAACTTTGATCATCGACTCTCTTTGAAGAGCGATTCACTGTAACTTTGTTTAATGTTTTAATATATAAATCTGGTTGTCGTTCTATCGTTGATTCTTGAGTAACCTTAAGCAATGAGTCCCTGGAGGCTAAGGGCCCAGCCCTGGTGGATCACTTGCTCTTGTACCATTATTTCTGATTCATGTGTGGTTTGATCTCTTCCATTTACTCTGTTCAGTAATATGACGTGCTTTACTATTTTACATATCGGCTCTGTTATATATACTTGACTAAGTAATATTATTATCTGCAACATGAATGTTATGATATTCATTCTAACTTTATATCGCATTGTTGTTCCTTTTGACAATTGATATAACATTGTTGTTCCTTACAAATTGCCATTCGATTACAGATTAACAGTGTTGTATGTTCCTAAATCTGTACTACTGTATGGTTTATTCTTAAATTGTGATTGTTGTTCATTCGGGATTGTTGTTCCGTTGTGATTGCAATTGTTGTTACTTTATAGCTGTGATTCATACTTATTGTATCAAAGTTCAAATTACTGTTCCTTTTAATGTTAAGTGTGTCGTGTGTTTAACCTGGTTTGCTGTACATTCATATTTGATCTAAGTTGTTGTTCTACATTTTATTTCTGTTAGTCCACTATTCCATTTCTGTTTGTTGTTCAATTCAAAGGTTGTTACTTAATTCCTGAAGGTTATAATTATTGTTGCATTTCCGTAGGTTAAGGTTTTTGTTGTTCAATCCTATTTATAAAGATAGTTGTTGTTCCATTTCTTATCATTTGAAGTTATCATCGCTTTGGTGTGTAGAAGGTCTGAGATTGTAGTGAACATTGACATATGCTATCTAGTTCCCAGATTGATGATCCTTTCTTTGAGTGCTTTTTGATTGCATCAGTTTACAGAGGGAAGAGTTACCATTATTGTACCCTTGACTGATAAATTGTTGTAGCATGATTCAAGTCTTAGGTTTCTTTTTGCAAGAAGATTTTATTCCGAGCATCTGTTTACTCTTGTAATTAGAAGCACTATACTATTATCATTACTCTGACAAATGACTGCCTCAAACTGAGTACACTCTTTGAGATAACAAATCTTTCCTAGATTGACAATTAATGTAGGGTAAATAGAGGTGAAAAAGACCCTTTTTACTGCTTGACAATACGCAAGTGAGAATTAAGGTCACCCAGAGGAATGTTGCACCTGCACAGTCACCACAGAGTTAGAAGAAATGATAATTTGAAGGACAATCTCCAGGGACAATGTTATATTTCATAACTACCTACAATAAATATAGCCAAGAAATCGTAATAATGAGTAAAAAATTACCTGTAAACAAAGGAGTGTTCCAATTGTGAGTGCCTCTTCACCAAATTGACACCACAATATCGTTGAAAGCCATCGAAACCTCTAACGCCACAAGAAACAAACATAGTGACTTTGCCAGACTACCAGGCACCAGGAGTGGCGGCGAATGTGGAAGAATGAGGTTTTGGTCATGGGAAAAATGGATTAGGGTTGGAAGTGGTTAATCCCTACCGTTGATGTTTCCTCCTGTCATATTGACCATTAGCCAATCCCTGAGAGCTCTCATCACATCACATGAAGAAGGCCAATGCGGCATCAACGAAGTGGCGAGTTCTGTTTCCTAGGCATGATCGCTTAGGGGATCATAAATTAGACAAATTTATATAGTATATGTACAATCTAATCAGAGGTTAAATATCAACCAACGAATATAATTAATAATAAGGTTAGACTATTAATGTGCTTTTACGACCATGGCATCATGCCTTATGGTTAAGACGTTAAACATTATAGTGTATCACTCGAATCAAGGGAGATACATAAAGGTAAAATAAAGAGTAATAAATCTTAAGGCTAAAAAGAATTAAGGTGAATTACTATTAGCCTACCAAAAGGGCACGTTAATCTCTTAACAATATAGTAGGAAGTTATATCTACAAATTATAAACGAATACCATAGGGTGGAACGAGAAGAGTCCCTCCACCTACAACCTTATAATGATCAAACACTTGAAAAGAACATAAAGGAAAAGATATATGGTAACATTAGGAAAGTGCCATGGTTAGCACCTTGCTCGAATTATTCCATTACACGGGTATGTTACATATTAAAAGGGGATTTATACATGACTTTTAAATAATTATGCACAATTAGGTATGTTAAAAATAAAAATAAAAAAATTAATGGGGAAATTGGGTACTTGACAGTAGGGATACTGCTACTTACCTAGCCTACAACCACGAAGAGTCTGAATTATATGAAAGAGAGGAACTATCTAAAAATAGCCTCAAGCACAAATGATCCACCCTAAACTTTTCCTTGACAATGGCTTGAGGAACCATCTAGTTGCAGGAAACAACACATTATAGCAAGGTTTGCTCTCATATGTCCATACATAACTCAGAAATGACTAAATGGTATGCCAAGTGAGATACATGATAAGGTTAGATTAGACCTTTATAGTGGCACAACACATTTAAAAATGCACAGGTAAGGTATTCATATGTAATTAACATGGTATTCATAGGTAGAATAATGAATGGTAAATTATATATTTTCAAAGAAAGACTAGGATTTCACCACTTATGCTTTGAGTTAGCTACATAGTAATATTCCATCTCTATATTGAGCCATTACTAGTTGGATAAGAAGTTGATTCATCCAAATGTAACTTAGTTGATTGAAATAACTAGTATGTGACTTAAAGAACTCGTACACCAGTAGTTATCCCTTACCCTGTTATCTTCATTGCAAGGTTCTACCCCTCGTTTCTATAGGTTCACTGAGGTACTACTGACGCTGCATAGGGCTTTTTTCTCCAGACCCCTCCTAAGTTCCCATTCTCTCGACTTGTTGAGCGAGATCTGCACCATGTAAAGCTACTTTCATTTGCGGGTAACGTCTATTGCAATATGCCACGTCGATAATATGCATAGTCTCTTGCACCTGGTAAAACAAATATGAATGGGTTAAACATTAAAATCAAGATAAGGTTTTTGGCACCAAATGAATGAAACCATCCATTAGTGGTTGATCGACTAAGGGTGAATAGATGAAATGCCTGCGACTAAGAGTGAAATTCCTAGTGACAATGAAATTCATAGGTTCAACGACAATTCCCATCCTATATAATTCTGTGAAAATTTTCCACCCTCGATAATTCTGTGAAATCTGCAAAAATAAAATGAATCCCAACTCTAAGGAGGTTGTGGTCAACCTCCTTCTTTCATGTCCCCACCCTGACAGAGAAATGACATGGAGGTGCCATCCAATACAAATGGGAAAGGGAAGTGCTTAGAGACAGGATGAGTGTCCTTAGAGAAACAATAATTCAAGGGGATGATCAACAATTGGTTGCATATCCTAGCAATTGGGCAGACGTGTGTAGCAGATAGCTTAGGAGATGTGGCAAGACTCGATAACAATGCCAACATTGTACCATAGCGCTTAGATAATGTGGCGAGACTAGATAGCAGTGCCAAAATAATGTTGATGTCAATAGATTTTGCTCTTTAAATCTTTAAAACAAACAAAATTAATCTTAACCAAGTAATATTAGTATTACTTGATTAGGAAAACATTTCCTCCTACTAAGATTTTTAATCCTAAGTTTTATGCCTCTCCACTTCAGGAAGAGACCAAATAAGACATTAAAATTGTTCATTTGTTGGAAGAAACAGTGTCGAGATCTAATAAGGCAGAGAAAAGGTGTTTTATAACATTTCTCTTAAAACTTTAGGTTTGATGCTTTAATTTCCGTGCATAGACTAATAAGAAGCACAAGACTGATTACTATAGTCCCTGCTACCTAGCGGTAGGTTCTAATAATAATTACTATTAGGATATTTTTGTTTAGTTTATTTTGATTGATTATGGAATAAAGTATATCCTTCTTATTCAAATTTTATTCTTTTTAAATTTATACCTATAAAAAAAATTCCCTTCCATGTTAATTAAAAAAAAAGTTAAATAAATATATTATTATAACTTGCCACAGGCAAGATATAATGCATTAGGTTTTGCATTGACCGCCTAATAATCTATCTTTGACCAATTTTTTTTAAACCAATCAATAATTTAACTTTATAAATAATTTTTTATTATTAATTAATAACAATTAAATTTATTTTTCTGAAATCCCATTGGTTCCATTCTATAACATCTTATTTTGTAATTGATTGCAGGGATCTAGCATACAAAAGGCTGCATAGATGGTGCAATGATGGTCTCTGGCATACTGAAGGTGGATTAATGGTCTGTTGTTGCGGGGATGGTATGACGACTGATTAATGGTATGTTGTTGTGGGGATGTTCTAACATACGATCAAATATTTATATACCATTCCAATTAAATGGCTCCGGTTCAATTCAATGGCTTTGGCGCATGGCTAGTTGGGATGGCACTTTGCCACTTATGCTTCATAAATGCAAATGGTTTTTTTCCTTTCATCTACAACTACAGATAATATCAAGATTATTGATGGCAAACTACATCTCACCACATTGATAATCCAACACTAATCCCATATCGAGCTCTTTAACGTATGACATTAAAACACGTAGCTTTATCAGATAATACTATGTTATACTATGTTAGATAAATTTCTAGTGGTCCAAACTATTTATTATGTCTTAATAAGACAAGTGGCAATGTGTCTCACTATAATTATGTTATCATATATGTTAGATAAATTTCTAGTAGTCCAAACCATTTATTATGTCTTAATAAGAAAAGTGGCAATGTGTCTCACTATAATTATGTTATCATATATAATTTATGTTATATTATATGAGAGATTTGATCCTTAAAAATTAGCTTCTCTCGTTTCGAAAGCATAAAATGCTCCATCCAAATTAGGTCATAATAAAGTAAATATTTAAAATTGTTTAGTATATTTTCTATTTATGAAAATAAAAGTAACTTCAACTTTCAATGTAACAAGGGAGAAAAATACTATCATTACAATCATTAAATATATACTTAAATAATTAGGGAACTACTTTTTAAAATATATCAAGAATTTATAAAGTGGCAATGTGTCTCACTATAATTATGTTATCATATATAATTTATGTTATGTTATATGAGAGATTTGATACTTAAAAACTAGCTTCATTCATTTGGAAAGTATAAAATGCTCCATCCAAATTAGGTCATAATAAAGTAAATATTTAAAATTGTTTAGTATATTTTCTATTTATGAAAATAAAAGTAACTTCAACTTTCAATGTAAGATGGAAGAAAAATACTAACATTACAATCATTAAAAATATATTTAAATAATTAAAAAACCACTTTTTAAAATATATCAAGAATTTATAAGGCAAATTGCTTGAATGTAAGAGACTTCGTCGAAAAAATCATTATAATGTAGACATATAAATCCTCACAATCTTGACTTTGAACAAAATTTATATAGTTTGCAAACCTAAAAACACAAATATTTCACATAATGGGAGGGGCTAGTTCCTAGAAGAAGCGATATTGGGCCCTCTTTTTTTTACATATATACATATCAGACAAGTTGACAACTGTCACATCAAATCCATCACATCAACTGGAATATTCGCAATGGAACAGCATAGGCTGCAGCGCAGCAACACGATGGAGGTTTGAACGCGGGCAAGGTGCAAGTTAGCCGACTTCCCCAACCACTGAGTCGTGCACTCATGTGTAAATTATTTATACTCTATTTATATATATTTATATATACTCATTATTTCATAAGTCTCGAATCTTTGTTTTTTTATTTTTTATTCTATAAAAATATTTTCCAATATAATAATTTAATTATAATTTTTTAAAATATAATTATTGAATTAATTGTAAATTTATAAAATAATTATATTAAAAATATATTTAATCATATATATATTGGTTAAAAATGGGAAAAAAAATCATTTTACATATTCGCGCGGAAAATCCATTATCTATTTAACAAATTGCAATTTTATTTACTTAAATTAAATTTAATGTCACCACATACTATGTACTTATCTGTGACAAACTAATATCTCCTTTGGATTTCACAAGGACTACATGACATTTTATCATTGCAATTATATAATAATAATTTATCTATTTTTAAAAATTTATTCCTAAATGCCGCTATTATAAGTGACCGCTCTTGTCCTGATGTATTAATTTATGTTGGCCCGAACTTATAACTTTATTAATTTTATATTATACAAACGGTTAAAAATTATAATTACATAATCCTTTCGAGTAAAGTATAATGAACTTGTGAATCATGTTATGTCATTTAAGTCATGATTCTTCACTTTATTAATATTTTATGAAATATTTTAAGAATAATGATAATCATTATATTATTTGATAAAATTATAAATTAGATAATTTTTTGAATTTACCGTTTTAATTTAATTTTTTAAATATAAGCTATATAATTTTATTAATGATGTGTATTAAATTGATATGAGTAAATATTTTTTTTTATTGATTTCTAGGTTGAATGGAAGAATAATTTGTTTATTTATAGGATATTGTCATGAGAAATACTAGAGGTTCTTACATATTTTATGGGAAATCTTTCTCTCCATGAGATTTTGTGTGTGCGTGGGGTAAACACTAAACTCATACAAACCAAATTGTCCTCACCAGGCACTATATATTCATACAAAAACAAACATTTTATGAAACTAAAATTACACATTTATTATTTTCATAAGATATTAATCAACAACTAAAATTTGTTATAATACTAAACATATATATATATATATTATTATAATATATATATATATATATATATTATATATATATATATAATAATCAATAATAAAAAATTATATAAAAATAGGAAACTCTTATTTGAGATCTAAAAATAGCGTCCAATAATTAGGTTGAGGTCTTGGTTCTTTTATGTGGATGAGGCTTAGTTACATTAGAATATGTAAATAAATAATTGTTTTTGGAGATTGCAAATCAATAATCAAAATCTTTAAAATAATTCTAGACAAAGTCATAGTGATTTCTTAAAAACTATCTATAAAATTATTTTTTAAAATGTGAAATTTGAAGAGGTGAAATATTATCATGTCCTAAGAATATTTGAATGGTAGCATAGAATTATCAAAGAATAAGTGAATTTGAAGAGGTGGAACACTATCATGTCCTAAGAACATTGAATGGTAGTGTAGAGAAATTAACTAAGAGGCATGCTAACTTAAGTAAGGGATATTGTAGAATAAAGGTGTGGTTAAGACTATATTGCCATAATTTTAATGAAAAACATTTTTTTCTTTTTCTTTTTTTTGGGCGAGAGTCGGTGGCTAATAATTTTTTTTTTTTGTGGATGGTGGTCGGGGTTTCTCATAGCATTTTGAATAATCTTTGAGGGAATTAATGTATTAATGGAACCAAGTGTCTCACTTGAAGGGGTTATCATCTTGCATGCTTTCTCATCATATATCCACATATTGGAATGTATGTTCTATTATGGGAAGCAATGAGGGAGGTTTAATCAACCATCCCCTCGATTCATCATTGATGCGGATGGAAAATTTCATTCTTGTTCCAAAATATCTAATATGATGGCATGGACTAGATCTTATTCATTATTTATGGGTGGAGTTTGGGTGTTGGGAAAATCTGAACACGATCCTCTTCTAGCATGTTGGATAACTACTATATGCTTTGTTCAAGGTGTGGTTGGTTGAGGATTTAGTGTGACTATTTTGTGGCATCATTGGGTGGAAGGGGGCCCACCTTGGTTTTATTTCATTGTCGCAAGAAACTAGAGAGATTGTTGGAATAATTGAGGGAACTAGTTGGGAAGGG
>APFE030308533.1:0-26235 GCA_000404065.3 Pinus taeda | reverse complement strand
GGGTAAGTTGTTTGACTACCTAGATTTCAGTTCCTTGTTTAGAATTAGTTCAAACAGCTCCTAGAATGATGAGCTCAACCCCTAGAGGCAAGGAAAGGGGTTAGGATGGCCTATATGATGTAATTTCTCTATCATTTTTAGGGGTTGGGAGAGGTTGGACTCTTGGGAATAGCTTGACACTCTATTGTACATATTTTATCTACATTTTTGGCAAAGGAAAGACCAGGGTTTTGCAGCACTATTTGGGATTCATGTGGCTTTATGTGTTGATGGTGTGCTTCTTTCAGTATTTTTAAGTTGTTTATGTGTATCTCTTTCCTTCTCTTATCTTCTGCAATTGAACAAATGAAGTGTTAAGGTAGAATCCATAATTTGCTATGCTCTGCCTTTAAGTTTGTTTGATTTTCCATGTTTTCATCTGTTTATGGAGAATCCTTGAAAGTGTCTTGCTCTCCTTAACCTCTCACCAGTTAGATCTATCCATTAATTCACTTTAAAGGCATCAAAACAATCGCCTATCTTGCCCCAAGTAGACCTTTGCAAAAACTGTGCCTCATCCCTTCACCCAAAATTGCCTTTCCCTTGAATTCAACAAAACTTCAAAAAATCAATTTCAAACTCCTTGTACTTCATACCTAGCCTAAAATTAGTTATCAATTTAGTCATCTCGAGCCTCATTGATCATCTTTAGCCGAGATTGACCCGGGGAGAGCCCTCTCCTATCCTCATAGGGCTAGCTACGAGGCTGAGCGTGGTTTGATGTATCCTTGAGTTTTACATTATTTCAGCCTAAGGTAGATTTGAGCGCTAACATAGTGGCGACCATACTGGGGAAGAACTGGTTTGCTTGTTAGTGTTATTTGATTTATAGCTACAGATGGAGTCTGAAGTCACTCCAGGTAGCCTTCGAACTGCACATTGCTTTGCGAGTGCATAGTAGATAAACGTTGCTTCAGTCGATCTCCGGTCTAGCTTGTAATCGTAACACTTAACTTATAAATTGCCCCAGTACATGTATTGAGTTCAGATCTGATTGTTGATGGTGGACAACGGTCAGACATTGCAAGGCTGAAATCCTTCACCTGGCGACTTCACTCACTGAAAACTCCAGAAATCAATGCTTCATGGTGACCTTACTGTTGATGGACTGGATTGCAAGAAGATATGCTCCCATGAGCCGAGACCACATCCCAGGTTTTCCAAATAAGATGCCCAAGGTGGATTGGCTTCAGAATTTGCCTATATTCAGAAATGAGGAAGGTAATGACGCTGCTCTTCATCTGGTGAAATTTCACATTCCTGAAGACTGTTTGATGAAAATGTTTATGGCTACTTTGGAAGATGAAGCTTGATCCTGGTATGAAAGTTTTCCATCTGCTTCCATTTATTGTTTAAGGGATTTTCATACCGTGTTCTTTGAAAAATATAAAGAATCATATCCATCCTTGATCTTAGTTCAGAATTGTTGTAGCCATGTACATAATTTCATTGAAGATCTAGAGAATTTTTATGGTGATAATGATTTCATGGATGGAGAAATCATGGAAGCTCTGTATGAGAATCCATTTCAGCAACATGAAGAGAACCTAGAGGATACCCATCAAGATGATCAGGAAATTTTGCAGCAGAATCAAGATCAACAGGTTGAAGATGGCCACATGGCTGAAAATGATGAAAGGGAGAATATTATTTCAGATCTGGCCACAGAAGAAGACAGCATGTCGAGAACTCAAGTTTCAATTGCCAATTTTGATAATGACGAGCCAGCTGTTTTACATCCGGATTCAGATTGTAATGACCAAGCATACCTTGTACTGAATCCTGAAAAGGAGAGTTTTGCTGACAGAGTTTTTGATTCAAATATTTTCATGCTATCATAACAGAGCCTTCATAAACAGGTAATCTGGTCAGTTAATGAAAAGAAAGATGGGATCTTCATTCAAGTAAGTGAAACAGTTCCTCTGGATGAATTTCTGGTAGATGCTAGAAATGTCATGTTTGGGTATCAAGAATCAGCTGAAGTTTCTTTTCTCATGATTGATGAATGTAATGAAAATCTGGTTGTCCTACCTTCATATTTTCAGACTGTAGAAGATCAAAACATACAGGATTACCTTTCAGATTCTTCATATGTTTCATGTGTTGAAATGTTTTTACAAGAGGAGATCTGCTCATCTACCTGTTCAGAGTTTTTTGAAGCCCAGGAGCATATTGTTACTGAAGTACATGATGAAGACAGATCAGAAGCAGGAGAAAAAGACATCTTGTTATTTCATCAGGAGGTAAATCTTCATGTTTTTCAAGATCCTCTAGTAAGTTTGTTGCAGCCAGCACTGATGGTGTTTATTGCAGTGTTCAGTGACGAAGGAGACCATGGTCAATTATGTTTTTGGATGCCCAGTGATAGGTTTGTATTGTTGACCAGAAGATCTGATAGGAAGAATCAGTCAAGAAGCCATCTTCTTGATTGGTTGCATTGGCATTTTGATATAGTTTGAGGATATATTGTCTTGTAAAGAAACACAGGTGGCCAGGTCCTGCCACCAAGCTTTGAGTTTTAAGTTTCAGGTCTTAGTATTTTTTTTTTAGTCCAGTTTGTCGGTTGTGTTTAAGTATCGATTCATTTCTTAGTTGAGTGAGAGTCAATTTGTGTCGTCAAGTCATCATTTTTCATTCATGCATTTCAGTTTGAGTTTTTGACTCCATTGCCCAATGGATGAAGGCACTGTCTGCTCTCCTAGAAATCTGTCGTTCTTGGCACCTCCAAGGAGATACCATCCCCATTGGAGCCAATGTTAGTGTTAGTCTTTCCATCCTTCCTCCAGTGATCAAATATGCTCTTACAAAGTGGTCTCAGAGTGTCAAGGTCAAATTTTGTCATTTCAGTGAGTCTTCAAGCAAAATTTGATCACTAGACATTAGGTCTAGGGTTTGATTTCACTCCTTTCAAAGTTGCCCAAATGTCAGTCTATGTCACTATTCAGCTGAGTGTATCATCAGTCAGAGGGTTGTCATCATCATGTCAAGTTCCACTGGGTCATTTTACATCTTGTTCATGCTTTAGTTGTGCCTAGGTAAGGTTCATTTCCCTCTCCTAGGGTTTTGAAGGCAATTTCTCTTGAATCGTCAAATCATTAGCAAAACTTGTATCCAGATGTTCACACACCTTCCCCTATCCTTAATGTACCTTATTAAACACCTCCCATCACTGAGATCCCCCAAATTCCTCATTTTTCCACAAACCCTAGTTTCTTGCTACAACCTGGCAATTTTCTAGGTTGGGCCTGTGTTTTGCCCTTTTGGACCGCTTCCCCTCACTCAAGCTCTAATATTCCACTTTCCCCTTCTTCCTGACATCCCTCCCTACTTCCAAAACTTTCCCCAAGAATTTAGAAGCCCCTTATCCCCTTCATTTCGCTTCATTTCGACAAAATTCATTGTTTCACACATCGGGATAGGTTTCCCTAAAATGATGTTTCAGAGCAATCAAAGCTGAATTTTGAAAACCAGAGAGAGGTTTTTGTCCAAAAATGGCCAAGGAAGAAAAAACTCCTTCACTTTTTACACAGGTGTCATGGTTTTAGAGAAATGTCAAAAATCCAATCGCCTTGGGAGAATTGATGCACCTCTGAAGTGACCTTGGGAAAATCCAGTTTTCTCCTAGCTTGGTTGGAAAAATAACTTTCTTGATGAGTCAAATAATAACTAGACACAAATATATTTCTAAACAGCTATCGTGAGCTCAATTTGGAGTTGAGTAAGGCATTCAAAAGTTGACTGTAACAGCACTCTGCCTTGAGGCAGCCTCATTTGGCACATTTTGACCAGCCTTGGGAGATTTGATTTTTAACAAAGAAAATGAACCCCAAATTGAAAAATTCTAGTTGTGTTGGAAAGTAGACTCAAATACATTTCTAATGCGCTATCCAGCACCTTATGTGAACACCGGGAAGGCCTCCAAAAGTCTCCTGCAAAAAGGCACTACGCCAGGCTCTATGCGCCGCGGGCCGCGCGCGACCCATAAGATTGGGAGGTCCAAATCAGAAAAGGCTTGCAGTTTTGGATTTTTCATGGAGAATCATGAATTTTGGTACTTGGACAAGAAGTTTGGGTGAGTTATGGGTACCAAAAAGGTCAAAAAAACATGCAAAAAATGACCTCACTGCCCCTATTTTGACACACAGGAAGCAGTCTTGGGAGAATGCACTTTTGGAGGGGAAAATTGCACCAAATTGGAAACTTCCACTTGGGTTGGAAAGTAGACATCTAGGGATTTCCAACGACCTATCATGAGCTCAATTTGGATGCTGGGAAGTGCCCCAAAATCAGGCTAAAAGGCGCGCTACGAATAGAGCTCAGGCGCGCGGTGCATAGCGATTTTTGGTCAAATTTTCACCTTCCAGCTCAGAATTTCGGCCAGTTATGACTAGTTTCACCTCTTGATGTGATTTTTGACCCAAATTGATGTAATTTATTAAACATGATGTAATTTTGACACTTAGTTACTTGTTCTAGAAGATTCATTCACCAAAGAGTGAAAATTTAATGAATGAATTGGTTTCCTACCTTATAGAGGCAAGTTGTTTTGACTGCCTAGATTGTAGTGCTTTGTTTACAGTTGGTTGAAACAGCTCCTAGGATGATGAGCTTGACCCCTAGAGGCAAGGAAAGGGGTTAGCATGGTATATATTATGTAATTTCTCAATCATTTTCAAGGGTTGGAGAGGTTGGACTCTTGGGAAAAGCTTGACACTCTATTGTCCATATTTTATCTACTTTTTTGGCAAAGGAAAGACCAGAGTTTTGCAGCAATATTTGGGATTCATGTGTTGATGGTGTGCTTCTTTCAGTATTTGTAAGTTGTTTATGTGTATCACTTTCCTTCTCTTATCTTCTGCAATTGAACAAATGAAGTGTTAAGGTAGAATCCATAATTTGTTATGATCTGCCTTTAAGTTTATTTGATTTTCCATGTTTTCATCTGTTTATGGAGAATCCTTGAAAGTTTATTGCTCTCCTTAACTTCTCACCAGTCAAATCTAGCCATTCATTCTCTTTAAAAGCATCAAGACAATCGCCTACCTTGCCCCAAGTAGACCTCTGCAAAAACTGTGCCTCATCCCCTCACCCAAAATTGTCTTTCCTTTGAATTCAACAAAACTTCAAAAAATCATTTTCAAACTCCTTGTACTTCATACCTAGCCTAAAATTAGTTATCAATTTAGTCATCTCGAGCCTCATTGATCATCTTTACCCGAGATTTACCCGGGGAGAGCCCTCTCCTGTCCTCGTAGGGCTAGCTACGAGGCTGAGCGTGGTTTGATGTAGCCTTGAGTTTTACCTTATTTCAGCCTAAGGTAGATTTGAGCGCTAACATAATGGCAACCATACTGGGGAAGAACTGGTTTGCTTGTTAGTGTTATTTGATTTATAGCTACAGACGGAGTCTGAAGTCACGCCAGGTAGCCTTCGAACTGCACATTTCTCTGCGAGTGCATAGTAGATAAACGTTGCTTCAGTCGATCTCCGGTCTAGCTTGTAATCGTAACACTTAACTTATAAATTGCCCCAGTACATGTATCGAGTTCAGATCTGATTTTTTATGGTGGACAACGGTCATACATCGCAAGGTTGAAATCCTTCACCTAGAGACTTCACTCACTGAAAACTCCAGAAATCAATGCTTCATGGCGACCTCATTGCTGATGGACCGGATTGCAAGAATATATGCTCCCATGAGCCGAGACCACATCCCAGGTTTTCCAAATAAGATGCCCAAGGTGGATTGGCTTCAGAATTTGCCTATATTCAGAAATGAGGAAGGTAATGACACTGCTCTTCATCTGGTGAAATTTCACATTCATGTGCATAAATTTAAGATCAATTTTCCTGAAGACTATTTGATGAAAATGTTTATGGCTACTCTGGAAGATGAAGCTCGATCCTGGTATGAAAGTTTTCCATCCGCTTCCATTTATTGTTTAAGGGATTTTCATACGTGTTCTTTGAAAAGTATAAAGAATCATATCCATCCTTGATTTTAGTTCAGAACTGTTGTAGCCATGTACATAATTTCATTGAAGATCTAGATAATTTTTATGGTGATAATGATATCATGGATGGAGAAATCATGGAAGCTCTGTATGAGAATCCATTTCAGCAACATGAAGAGAACCTAGAGGATACCCATCAAGATGATCAGGAAATTTTGCAGCAGAATCAAGATCAGCAGGTTGAAGATGGCCACATGGCTGAAAATGATGAAAAGGAGAATATTATTTCAGATCTGCCCACAGAAGAAGACAGCATGCCGAGAACTCAGGTTTCAATTGCAGATTTTGATAATGACCAGTCAGCTGTTTTACATCCAAATTCAGATTGTAATGACCAAGCATACCTTGTACTGAATCCTGAAAAGGAGAGTTTTGCTGACAGAGTTTTTGATTCAAATATTCTCATGCTATCAAAACAGAGCCTTCATAAATAGGTAATCCAGTCAGTTAATGAAAAGAAAGATGGGATCTTCATTCAAGTAAGTGAAACAATTCCTCTAGATGAATTTATGGTAGATGCCAGAAATGTCATGTTTGGGTATCAAGAATCAACTGAAGTTTCTTTTCTCATGATTGATGAATGTAATGAAAATCCGGTTGTCCTATCATATGAAGATGACCTATCATATTTTCAGACTATAGAAGATCAAAACATATAGGATTACCTTTCAGATTCTTCATATGTTTCATGTGTTGAAATGTTTTTACAAGAGGAGATCTACTCATCTACCTGTTTAGAGTTTTTTGAAGCCCAGGAGCATATTGTTACTGAAGTACATGATGAAGACAGATCAGAAGCAGGAGAAAAATACATCTTGTTCTTTCATCAGAAGGTAAATCTTCATGTTTTTCAAGATCCTCTGGCAAGTTTGTTGCATCCAGCACTGATGGTGTTTATTGCAGTGTTGAGTGACGAAGGAGACCATGGTCAACTATGTTTTTGGATGCCCAGTGATAGGTTTGTACTGTTGACCAGAAGATCTGATAGGAAGAATCAGTTAAGAAGCCATCTTCTTGATTGGTTGCATTGGCATTTTGATATAGTTTGAGGATATATTGACTTGTAAAGAAACACAGGTGGCCAGGTGCTGCCACCAAGCTTTGATTTTTAAGTTTCAGGTCTTAGTATTTTCTTTTTTAGTCCAGTTTGTCGTTTGTGTTTAAGTATCGAGTCAGTTCTTAGTTGAGTGAGAGTCAATTTTGTGTCGTCAAGTCATCAGTTTTCAGTCATGCATTTCAGTTTGAGTTTTTGACTCCATTGCCCAATGGATGAAGGCACTGTCTGCTCTCCCAGAGATCTGTCGTTCTTGGCACCTCCAAGGAGCTACCATCCCCATTGGAGCCAATGTTAGTGTCAATCTTTCCAGCCTTCCTCCAGTGATCAAATATGCTCTTACAAAGTGGTCTCAGAGTGTCAAGGTCAAATTTTGTCATTTCAGTGAGTCTTCAAGCAAAATTTGGTCACTAGACATTAGGTCTAGGGTTTGATTTCACTCCTTTCAAAGTTTCCCAATGTCAGTCTATGTCACTATTCAGCTGAGTCTATCATCAGTCAGAGGGTTTTCATCATCATGTCAAGTTCCACTCGGTCATTTTACATCTTGTTCACACTTTAGTTGTGCCTAGGTAAGGTTTATTTCCCTCTCCTAGGGTTTTGAAGGCAATTTATCTTGAATGGTCGAATCATTATCAAAACTTGTATCCAGATGTTCACACACCTTCCCCTATCCTTAATGTACCTTATTAAACACTTCCCATCACTGAGATCCCCCAAATTCCTCATTTTTCCACAAACCCTAGTTTCTTGCTACAACCTGGCAATTTTCTAGGTTGGGCCTGTGTTTTTCCCTTTTGGACCCCTTCCCCTCACTCAATCTCTGAGGTTCCACTTTCCCCTACTTCCTAACATCTCTCCCTACTTCCAAAAATTTCCCTAAGAATTTAGAAGCCCCTTATCCCCTTCATTTCGCTTCATTTCAACAAAGTTCCTTGTTTCACACATCGGGATAGGTTTCACTAAAATGTGTTTCAGAGAAACCAAAGATGAATTTTGAAAAAATGAGAGAGGTTTTTGTCCAAAACATGCCAAAGAAGAAAAACCTCCTTCAATTTTTACACAGGTGTCATGGTTTTAGAGAAATGTCAAAAATACAATCACCTTGGGAGAATTGATGCACCTCTGAAGTGACCTTGGGAAAATCACGTTTTCGCCTAGCTTAGTTGGCCAAATAACTTTCTTGATGAGTAAAATGCTAACTAGACACACATATATTTCCAACGAGCTATCATGAGCTCAATTTGGAGTTGAGGAAGGCATTCAAAAGTTGACTGCAACAACACTCTGCCTTGAGGCAGCCTCATTTGGCACATTTTGACCAGCCTTGGGAGATTTGATTTTTGACAAGGAAAATGACCTCCAAATTGAAAAATTCTAGTTGCATTGGAAAGTAGCCTCAAATACTTTCACACCGAAAAAACTTCCAAAAGTCTCCTGCAAAAAGGCGCTACGCCAGGCTCTATGCGTCGGGCGCCTCAAGCCCAGTGCGCCGCGCGCGGCCCATAAGATTGGGAGGTCCAAAGTACAAATAGATTGCAGTTTTGGATTTGTCATAAAGAATCATGAATTTTTGTACTTGGACAAGAAGTTTTGGTGAGTTATGGATCCCCAAAAGCTCAAAAAACATGCAAACAATGACCTCACTGCCCCTATTTTGACACACAGGAAGCAGTCTCGGGAGAATGCACTTTTGGAGTGGCAAATAAACACCAAATTGGAAAATTCCACTTGAGTTGGAAATTATACATCCAGGGCTTTCCAACGAGCTATCATGAGCTCAATTTGGATGCTGGGAAGTGCCCCAAAGCAGGCTGAAAGGCACACTACGCATAGAGCTCAGGCGCGCGGCGCATAGAGATTTTTGGTCAAATTTTCACCTTCCAGCTCAGAATTTCGGCCAGTTATGACTAGTTCACCTCTTGATGTGATTTTTGACCCAGCTTGATGTAATTGATTAAACATGATGTAATTTTGACACTTAGTTACTTGTTCTAGAAGATTCATTCACCAAAGAGTGAAAATTTAATGAATGAATTGGTTTCCTACCTTATACAGGCAAGTTGTTTTGACTACCTAGATTGTAGTGCTTTGTTTAGAGTTGGTTGAAACAGCTCCTAGGATGATGAGCTCGACCCCTAGAGACAAGGAAAGGGGTTAGGATGGTCTATATGATGTAATTTCTCAATCATTTTCAAGGGTTGGAGAGGTTGGACTCTTGGGAAAAGCTTGACACTCTATTGTACATATTTTATCTGCATTTTTGGCAAAGGAAAGACCAGGGTTTTGCAGCACTATTTGGGATTAATGTGGCTTTATGTGTTGATGGTCTGCTTCTTTCAGTATTTGTAAGTTTTTTATGTGTATCACTTTCCTTCTCTTATCTCCTGCAATTGAACAAATGAAGTGTTAAGGTAGAATCCATAATTTGCTATGCTCTGCCTTTAAGTTTGTTTGATTTTCCATGTTTTCATCTGTTTATGGAGAATCCTTGAAATTTTCTTGCTCTCCTTAACTTCTCACCAGTCAGATCTATTCCATTCATTCTCTTTAAAAGCATCAAGACAATCGCCTACCTTGCCCCAAGTATACCCTTACAAAAACTGTGCCTCTTCCCCGCACCCAAAATTGCCTTTCCCTTGAATTCAACAAAACTTCAAAAAATCAATTTCAAACTCCTTGTACTTCATACCTAGCCTAAAATTAGTTATCAATTTAGTCATCTCGAGCCTCATTGATCATCTTTACCCGAGATTGACCCGGGGAGAGCCCTCTCCTGTCATCGTAGGGCTAGCTAAGAGGCTGAGCGTGGTTTGATGTATCCTTGAGTTTTACCTTATTTCAACCTAAGGTAGATTTGAGCGCTAACATAGTGGCGACCATACTGCGGAAGAACTGGTTTGCTTGTTAGTTTTATTTGATTTATAGCTACAGACGAAGTCTGAAGTCATGCCAGGTAGCCTTCAAACTACACATTGCTCTGCGAGTGCATAGTAGATAAACGTTGCTTCAGTCGATCTACAGTCTAGCTTGTAATCGTAACACTTAACTTATAAATTGCCCCAGTACATGTATCGAGTTCAGATCTGATTGTTGATGGTGGACAACGGTCAGACATCGCAAGGATGAAATCCTTCACCTGGCGACTTCACTCACTGAAAACTCCAGAAATCAATGCTTCAAAGTGACCTCACTGCTGATGGACCGGATTGCAAGAAGATATGCTCCCATGAGCCGAGACCACATCCCAGGTTTTCCAAATAAGATGCCCAAGGTGGATTGGCTTCAGAATTTGCCTATATTCAGAAATGAGGAAGGTAATGACGCTGCTCTTCATCTGGTGAAATTTCACATTCATGTGCATAAATTTAAGATCAATTTTCCTGAAGACTGTTTGATTGAAATGTTTATGGCTACTCTGGAAGATGAAGCTCGATCCTGGTATGAAAGTTTGCCATCCGCTTCCATTTATTGTTTAAGGGATTTTCATACCGTGTTCTTTGAAAAGTATAAAGAATCATATCCATCCTTGATTTTAGTTCAGAACTGTTGTAGCCATGTAATAATTTCATTGAAGATCTAGAGAATTTTTATGGTGATAATGATTTCATGGATGGAGAAATCATGGAAGCTCTATATGAGAATCCATTTCAGCAACATGAAGAGAACCTAGAGGATACCCATCAAGATGATCAAGAAATTTTGCAGCAGAAACAAGATCAGCAGGTTGAAGATGGCCACATGGCTGAAAATGATGAAAGGTAAAATATTATTTCAGATCTGCCCACAGAAGAAGACAGCATGCCGAGAACTCAGGTTTCAATTGCAAATTTTGATAATGACTAGTCAACTGTTTTACATCCGGATTCAGATTGTAATGACCAAGCATACCTTGTACTGAATCCTGAAAAGGAGAGTTTTGCTGACAGAGTTTTTGGTTCAAATATTCTCATGCTATCAGAATAGAGCCTTCATAAACAGGTAATCCAGTCAGTTAATGAAAAGAAAGATGGGATCTTCATTCAAGTAAGTGAAACAGTTCCTCTGGATGAATTTATGGTAGATGCTAGAAATGTCATGTTTGGGTATCAAGAATCAGCTGAAGTTTATTTTCTCATGATTGATGAATATAATGAAAATCCGGTTTTCCTATCATATGAAGATGACCTATCATATTTTCAGACTATAGAAGATCAAAACATACAGGATTACCTTTCAGATTCTTCATATGTTTCATGTGTTGAAATGTTTTTACAAGAGGAGATCTGCTCATCTATCTGTTCAGAGTTTTTTGAAGCCCAGGAGCATATTGTTACTGAAGTACATGATGAAGACAGATCAGAAGCAGGAGAAAAAGACATCTTGTTCTTTCATCAGGAGGTAAATCTTCATGTTTTTCAAGATCCTCTAGCAAGTTTGTTGCAACCATCACTGATGGTGTTTATTGCAGCGTTCAGTGACGAAGGAGACCATGGTCAACTATGTTTTTGGATGCCCAGTGATAGGTTTGTACTGTTGACCAGAAGATCTGATAGCAAGAATTAGTCAAGAAGCCATCTTCTTGATTGGTCGCATTGGCATTTTGATATAGTTTGAGGATATATTGTCTTGTAAAGAAACACAGGTGGCCAGGTGCTGCCACCAAGCTTTGAGTTTTAAGTTTCGGGTCTTAGTATTTTCTTTTTAGTCCAGTTTGTCGGTTGTGTTTAAGTATCGAGTCAGTTCTTAGTTGAGTGAGAGTCAATTTGTGTCGTCAAGTCATCAGTTTTCAGTCATGCATTTCAGTTTGAGTTTTTGACTCCATTGCCCAATGGATGAAGGCACTGTCTGCTCTCCAAGAGATCTGTCGTTCTTGGCATCTCCAAGGAGCTACCATCCCCATTGGAGCCAATGTTAGTGTCAGTCTTTCCAGCCTTCCTCCAGTGATCAAATATTCTCTTACAAAGTGGTCTCAGAGTGTCAAGGTCAAATATTGTCATTTCAATGAGTCTTCAAGCAAAATTTGATCACTAGACATTAGGTCTAGGGTTTGATTTCACTCCTTTCAAAGTTTCCCAAATGTCATTCTATGTCACTATTCAGCTGAGTGTATCATCCGTCAGAGGGTTGTCATCATCATGTCAAGTTCCACTGGGTCATTTTACATCTTGTTCACACTTTAGTTGTGCCTAGGTAAGGTTCATTTCCCTCTCCTAGGGTTTTCAAGGCAATTTCTCTAGAATGGTCGAATCATTAGCAAAACTTGTATCCATATGTTCACACATATTCCCCTATCCTTAATGTACCTCATTAAACACTTCTCATCACTGAGATCCCCCAAATTCCTCATTTTTGCACAAACCCTAGTTTCTTGCTACAACTTGGCAATTTTCTAGGTTGGGCCTGTGTTTTGCCCTTTTGGACCCCTTCCCATCACTCAATCTCTGAGATTCCACTTTACCCTGCTTCCTAACATCCCTCTCTACTTTCAAAAATTTCCCCAAGAATTTAGAAGCCCCTTATCCCCTTCATTTCGCTTCATTTCGACAAAATTCCTTGTTCCACACATTGGGACAGGTTTCGCTAAAATGATGTTTCAGAGCAATCAAAGATGAATTTTGAAAAACTGAGAGAGTTTTTTTCCAAAAAAGGCCAAGGAAGAAAAACCTCCTTCACGTTTTACAAAGGTGTCATGGTTTTAGAGAAATGTCAAAAATACAATCGCCTCGGGAGAATTGATGCACCTGTGAAGTGACCTTGGGAAAATCAAGTTTTCTCCTAGCTCGGTTGGCCAAATAACTTTATTAATGCATCAAATGATAACTAGACACAAAGATATTTCCAGCAAGCTATCATGAGCTCAATTTGGAGTTGAGTAATGCATTCAAAAGTTGACTGCAACAGCACTCTGCCTTGAGGCAGCCTCATTTGGCACATTTTGACTAGCCTTGGGAGATTTGATTTTTGACAAGGAAAATTAACTCCAAATTAAAAAATTCCAGTTTGGTTAGAAAGTAGACTCAAATACCTTTCCAACGAGCTATCCTGCACCTTATTTCAACACTAGGAAGGCCTCCAAAATTCTCCTGCAAAAAGGTGCTAAGCCAGGCTCTATGCGCCGCGCGCGACCCATAAGATTGGGAGGTCCAAATCACAAATGGCTTGTAGTTTTGGATTTTTCATGGAGAATCGTGAATTTTGGTACTTGTACAAGAAGTTTGGGTGAGTTATGGGTCCCCAAAAGGTCAAAAAACATGCAAAAAATGACCTCACTGCCCCTATTTTGACACACAGGAAGCAGTCTTGGGAGAATGCACTTTTGGAGGGGCAAATGGACACCAAATTGGAAAATCCCACTTGGGTTGGAAAGTAGACATCTAGGGCTTACCAATGAGCTATCGTGAGCTCAATTTGGATGCGGGGGAAGTGCCCCAAAATCAGGCTAAAATGTGCGCTACGCATAGAGCTCAGACGCGCGGCGCATAGAGATTTTTGGTCAAATTTTCACCTTCCAGCTCAGAATTTCGGCCAGTTATGACTAGTTTCACCTCTTGATGTGATTTTTGACCCAGCTTGATGGAACTTATTAAGCATGATGTAATTTTGACACTTAGTTACTTTTTCTAGAAGATTCATTCACCAAAGAGTGAAAATTTAATGAATGAATTGGTTTCCTACCCTATAGAGGCAAGTTGTTTTGACTGCGTAGATTGCAGTGCTTTGTTTAGATTTGGTTGAAACAGCTCCTAGGATGATGAGCTCGACCCCTAGAGGCAAGGAAAGGGGTTAGGATGGTCTATATGATGTAATTTCTCAATCATTTTCAAGGGTTGGAGAGGTTGGACTCTTGGGAAAATCTTGACACTCTATTGTACATATTTTATCTGCATTTTTGGCAAAGGAAAGACCAGGGTTTTGCAGCACTATTTGGGATTCATGTGGCTTTATGTGTTGACGGTGTGCTTCTTTCAATATTTTTAAGTTTTTTATGTGTATCACTTTCCTTCTCTTATCTTCTACAATTGAACAAATGAAGTGTTAAGGTAGAATCCATAATTTGCTATGCTCTGCCTTTAAGTTTGTTTGATTTTCCATGTTTTCATCTGTTTATGGAGAATCCTTGAAATTTTCTTGCTCTCCTTAACTTCTCACCAGTCAGATCTATCCATTTATTCTCTTTAAAATCATTAAGACAATCGCCTACCTTTCCCAAAGTAGACCTCTGCAAAAACTGTACCTCATCCCCGCACCCAAAATTGCCTTTCCCTTGAATTCAACAAAACTTCAAAAAATCAATTTCAAACTCCTTGTACTTCATACCTAGCCTAAAATTAATTATCAATTTATTCATCTCGAGCCTCATTGATCATCTTTAGCCGAGATTGACCCGGAGAGAGCCCTCTCCTGTCCTCGTAGGGCTAGCTACGAGGCTGAGCGTGGTTTGATGTAGCCTTGAGTTTTACCTTATTTCAGCCTAAGGTAGATTTGAGCACTAACACAACCATGTGCACTTGTATATGTATTAATATCACGAGCCTTTAGTACATGTGCCATTAGATCGATACTCCTGCATTATTTCTAAATTATAGCATTTATTGAGTCACTAATATGCCCTACATTAATACCAAGAGATTCAATTGTTTGGTCACCTGTGTAGGAATAAATGTTTTCTTTATAAGAGTATATGCACCAAAATATTCATTTGAAGAACAATTAGGAATTCCAAAAATTTTGGTTGATTATGTTATAAAATTTCCACGAGGAAACTAACAAATCAATGGTCTTATGTAATAGTTAGCCAATCTATAATTCTAAAAGATCTCCAATATATGACTACATAACAAAACCAAAAGAGTAATTCAATAAAGAAATATTTGAGGTCTTCTCATCAAAGACAACATCTCTTCAACAAATAATTTCAAGTTTTATTGAATCAAGCAATTTATAGGCCTTCAACTCTTTACAGTGGCCCATCATAATACAAACATGACTCTTTACATCTAGTTTCTTCATTTTATCATACAAAATAAGAACTCATGCATCCAAATGTTCTAAGATGTCCAATTCACGGTTTTCTCCCACTTCATTTTTCAAAAAGGGCCATATCCCATACAAATTTTGTTGAAATCAAGCTTAAAATATAGATTGAGAATTAATCAATGTCTACCCAGAGGATAATCAATAATCCTTTAGCCCAAAGCAGAAAGTAAGCCATTTCAACTAAGCTCTGATTCCTCCTTTTAGTAACTCCATTTTGCAAAGGGTGTGTCAGGTACATAACTCTACTAAGTGAGGGGTTATTCAAGGTACACAAGTCTCTATCGATAAGTTCCAATAGATTCTTTTCTCTTGAAGCTTTCCCTATTTCAAATGCAAATTAGAAATGCTTTCCAAACAAACACACGCACTTCACAAACACCATAAAGGGAAACATTTTTAGGTAGTCTAGTGACCATATAATGCTTTACCATTAGCTTCATACTCTAAAAATTCAAATATCTAAGTCTTTCATACCAAAATTTTCTCCAGTCATCAACCTTCACGACGAATGTAGTAGATCATAGATATTTTTTGAGACAATCATATAGCTTATATAGTATGTCCTTGGTATCAATAAAAAATCTCAAAAAAAACCACAATATTTGTTTTCATATATTTCATAACAAACCAATCTACCAAAATTCTACCTTCTTGTCAATTTGAATTAGTTATGGTAGAGAAGATAAATTTGCACTGAAACTAGGTATATTATACACATTGATTTTCACACTATTCTAATATTCAATCTTGCCACAACCAACTATAGTGAGTACATAATCATATATGATAAATTTTCACTTTTTTTACCCTGGCTTAATGAAGAAAAGGGAGAGGCAAGTTTAGCCATATGATGGGTACAATTGAAGTTGACTATCCACTCACTTTTGAAAGCATGAGAATGCAAGGACTAAGAAGCACTGATATGAAACATATAGTTATCTACCTAACTTATAAAGATCAATGTTGTAGGTTAATCATCCATCTAGTAGACACATATCCTTTAATTCTCCACTTTCTCATCTAGATCTTCTATCTTCTATGAACAAGCCTTCTCCATATGTCATAATTTCCCACAATAAAAATAGGTATTTTTCCTCCTATCTTTATTAGTCAAATTATGATCATCATGCTTCTTTTAATTAACTTTTTAGTCAATGTAATGTTTCTCCTAATTTCCAACTCAACATTTTTTTTCTATAGTTCTATCAGCCTTTTCCCTTCAAAATTTGTGTTTATTACTTAACTTAAAGTTTCATTTCATTAAGAAATTTTTCTTGTACTTTAATCGGTAAAACCATAAAAAGAATCAAAGGAATAATACTTACAGTATTATTTTCTAGAAGCCCAACTAGCAGTAAATGTCAAACAAAATCTATAATAATTTTGTATCAAGTTCATTAAGATAAGTGCTATGAGATAACCACTTTTCTTCGAAAAAATCACTCCACATTCACCCAGTTTCCACTAAACTCCTTTACATTACCTAAATAGTATTTAATTCATTCAAAATAGAGAGGATCAATAGAGATCAACTCTTTCTACATCTGCATAACATGAATTTTGTTAGTCTTATCAAATAGTATCATTAGCATATTTTAGACTTCATCCAAATAGTGTATCCCACTCATATAAAATAAAATGTGCCTGGAAATGTAGGCCATCATTGTTGATATGACCTCCTCCTTCCTATTGATGATAAATTTATGTGGATCATCATTTAGTTTTGGAACTACGATGATAGGAAACTACCAAAACACCTTATTCTTCAATAATGTTTCCATCTATTATACCAACACATCATAAGTTTAGCCATTCAAAACAATAGGTTCTTATTTGGAACCCCTTATCTTGATCTATGAATCTAAACCTTGATTCAATCCATAAGACAAAACCTTGAGTCAATCTACTAGAGAGATTTAAATCATTAGGAGTACATACAGCCAACAAGCTCCAAAGGTCTTGTAAACAACAAGTTAGGTCTCAAACCAACATCTTCAATACCATGTTGGATACTCGAGGAATTAAGTAGATAAATGAGTTAAATATTTCAATAAGAGGTGGTGGTTAAATACACCGTGACAATACTTAAGTAGAAGTGAGTAAATTTCACTTGGAACAAAACAACTTCATAACCATATATATTATTACAAATTGACCCATAATTCCATCTATATATAGCACAAAAGTGTAACTAACTTCCTTGAAGAGAGGAGGAAATAGTCGACTTTCATTGTCTAGGTCGTTGTTGACAGTGCTAGACCCACCAACATTCAGGCGATCTCCCAGGTATGAAGCCCCAACTAGACCTCACACTGTATAGTGTAGGAGTCCCATCCGATACGATGGCCCGGTTGTCATTCTCTTATATATTTTCCTTAGCTCTTGTTGTTTAGCACATGAGAGTGTTATGCTTGTAACTTCAAGAAAGCGAGGTGAGTGTGCATGGTGAGTGTGTAATGTAACTTTTTGTCTGGGTCCTCTTAGTGTCAAAAGTGGGGAGGTAAACTGATCCTCTTGATGAGAGGGAATAGTCCCAACCTAGGAATAAACAGACATGAACAACGAGAAGGGTCTGTCCGGCATCCAGCGAAATAGTCCATAGCAGATGCAGAAGTCGTGAAAACCAAAGCTTTTTGTCTGGGTCCTCTTATTTTCAAAAGTGGGGAGGTAAACTGATCCTCTTGATGAGAGGGAATAGTCCCAACCTAGGATTAAACAGACATGAACAATGAGAAGGGTCTGTCCGGCATCCAATGGAATAGTCCATAGCAGATGCAGAAGTCGTGAAAACCAAAGCTCAAGGGAAAACACATACACCGTCTTAATACAGGTTAAGCAAACATTCATTACAAACGTTTAAAGAATAGTCTTACAAACAAATACAAACATGCATGAAAACGTGCTAGCCTGAGACAGGCTTCTGAATTAAGAAAAAGATCCAAGACACATTTGTACACCATACATCACTAGTCCCAGTAGTGGGACATTGGAGCCACTCCTTGCTCCTCAAAGAATAGATTACAGACTCTCAAGGCTATATAGGAGGAGACAAGGTGAAAAGCCTTTTTCTCATACAATGAGGAGGTATATATAGCCAAGGAGTTATAACTAAACCTTGTGACTCTTCGACTTCTCTCATGACTGTTTGACTTCTTATGACTTTTTGACTTTAAATGACTCTTTGATTTCATATGTGGGTCTCTTCGACTTTAACTTTACATTACATTGATTACAACAAGTATGGCCCATTTTAGTGATGTGGCCGAGGCAACTAATGACACAACTCGACATGACACTGCTGACATGTATTGGCTGACTGTGGTGTCTGTGTCGAGCTGTTGTGTTGCTGAGTGATGATATGCTCTCGATGTAAAATGTCTTCACCTCTACATGGAAAAATCATTGGGGTATTTGATGGTCTTGGTCTTTGCTTGATGGTGCATGTGAATGTGTCCCCTTCACTCGCTTGCTAGATGTGCTTCATGTGTTCGTTCGACCGCGAGCAAGTTTTCTAGCATGCACCCTTTTTCCATCCCATTTGTCATCGCACCATGTTTCATCGATGTACCTGTTCTTCCAATCACTCCTGACAAGATGACATCAAATCCAAAAATATTCTATTATACCATGATGCATTATTTTCCATTTCGGTGCATGTGACCGAGAGAGGAATAAGGCACTCAGGCTGCGGGAACATAGCATAGGTTGGGATTTGGGGTTCCAGAGCACTATCAGGAAAAACTGTGCATATGTCACTTGGAGGAAGATTTTTGCAACCTGAGACAGCAATGATAGTTGTGTGGTAAAACCCAGTTGGGAGACATAACTATGCAATTTCCGAGAGGAGGGCCAGGTGGGGTGTGAGTTGTTGGGCCAATCTACGCAATTTTTCAAGGCAGCACTCGGCAAGTCATCCAGCTGGGATCTCCAAAATTTCTCTGGGCAGGATAGTGTGGGAACCCAGAGGCACTGGCATAAAATTTGTGCAGTTTTCCAGAGGAGCACAAAGTCAGGTTGCGGGAGCTGCTAATCAAAACTGCGCAATTCTGAGAGACAGTCTAGGCCTGGACAGTTGTATGCATTTTCTAAGCTAGTTGTATAGTGGGGAAGAAGGGTTGGACAGGACATCTTTGTGCAATTTCTGAGTTGGTTATCGAGCGGGAAGGAAGGGCAGGATAGGATAGCTCTGCACAATTCCTAAGATGGTTGCAAAGAGGGAAAGAAGGGCTGGTAGGGTAGGACAGTTCTGTGCAATTCCTAGGTTGGTTTCAAAGTGGACAAGAAGGGATGGTATGATATCTCTGCACAATTTTGGATCTCAGCAAATCCTAGGGTTATAGCTCAAGTTCTTTCTTCGTATGACCAATGAGAGTCTTGATGGGAGACCTTGCAAGAAGCACATAGTGGATCAGCTTTTGGGACAACTTCTGCACAGTTTTGGGAGTCATTCAGATGGCTCATTTCAATAATTTCACAGAGTAGGTTTCCCGTGGGACAGCCTCAAGCTCTACGCATTTCTGGGCAGCAGTGCAAGGTCACTGATATTGGGTCTGGTTGACATAGGGTTGCCCGGTTGACAGATTTTCAGGAAAATTGACTAAGTGTGAAAGAAAATGTACTTGTGCAAACACGACAATGTGATCAGACACTTAGCATGACTCGACGACAAGACACCTCAAACCAACAAGGCAACATGTGTTCCTAGTGAGACTGACTCAAAGGTTGAGAGAGACAAGCGTGACAATTGAAATATGTATTCAAACGGCTATGACGACACTTGTGCGATAGTGTTTACAACTTTGTGTGTGATTGCAACCAATGTCGACACAGTGAAAACAACTCATACACATAAAGACAAACCTTCAAAATTTTGAAAACAAACTCACAAGCATGACATAGCAATCAACATGCCAAAAGACAACCGGTGATCGATCAAGCGAAGAGGTGTGAAAACTTCACAAGAGCTCATGGGATGAGCCCAAGTGTTTTTCACCATCAAGGTAAAAACCAATCAAGGCTCTGAAAATTTGGATGCAGGCCAAAATTTTGGAGTATATTCCAACCGCTACAACACTTGGCAACACACTAGTTGAATACTAGCTTCTCCGTTTTGGTTCATTTGCAGCATTGGGCCTCGGCCTTTCAGGAAGTATTGATTCATTGTGTAGGTTACTTTGGCTTCCCCACTTACCCCATGGATAGACATGGTTCACCTAGTATCAACTTAGTCAAACATAGCAAAAAATTTCAGCTAGATCAAAGTGTTTCAAAATCGGGAAGGGTAGTTTGGTTCCTGAGCTTAAGATTCGCAAAGTATAAGTTTTCATCTCTGGTGTTTCTCTATTTCCAACAGGCCTGGATAGTACCCTAGAAGATTCACGTAGGAACACAAGCATTTCTCCACCGCAAGCGAGCCTGGTTAGTACCCCGGTGTAGTTGCATGCTTCACCTCTCTATGCATGAACCCTTTCTCTTCTTTCGCCTTTGTATTTTTATTTTTATTTTGAGAATAGGACTGTGCATAGGCACTTATTTATTTTGGGGCAAAAGAGGGATCCCAACTTATTGAGACCAGAAGAGGTTGTTCCTTCAGAGAAGCATATAAGACCTATGATTTAGGTTCGCTCATTCAAATTTTTCCCCTTCTCCGTTTCTACTAGTTGGATTAAGCTTGAACACAAAGAACAGAAGACTAAGTACAGGCATGGGGTTTCCTAGTTTGGATATAGTTTCATGTTTTGACCAAATCTTCCCTTACATATGGTTTGTATTTTCCATCCAGGCTTCATCCGCCAAAAGTTACAACCAAGCACAGAGAAGATGGACATAGGATTGGCCAAGTGTTGCAATGTTGTAGTGTCACAAGACTCTTTAACCTTAGCCACATATGTATTTAAAATCCAAAGTAGTATAGGGCAACACTTATTTAAAAAACAAAATGACAATACAACCACAAAAACACAAAGAAAACAAAGCCAAAACAGGGAAGTAAAGTAGCAAAACAAAAACAGCAAAGTATCAGAGAAACAATAAGCATGTTATGTACATGGGTGGGGTGCATCCCCAGATAACTGAAAATAACATTTTAGATCTTGGCCATTGACAGGAAGGTTGTCAATCCTCCAGTCGAGTTATTTCAAGTGATAGGTATGCCGGCCAATTTTTTCATGAACCATGTACAGACCAATCCACAAAGACTGGAACTTCACATGTTTTCCTTTGTCTTCATCGAGTTTATCCCATTTCAAGACTAAGTCACCCACAACGAAGCTAGCATTTCCTACAAAATTACGTTCGAACCATCTCTTGATACAGTTCGGGCGAAGTGTAAATTTTTCTTTTGATTTCATCCATTATTCCTGTAACTTGTATAATGTGTCCGTCCTACGCTGAATCAATAGACACTACTTGCCTTGGGATTCTTGAGATAATTGAAGAGCAGGCAAGTAGATATTGGGTGGCAAGATGGCATCTTTATCGTATACAAGGAGGTATGGAGATGTGTTCAAAGAGGCCTTGTGTGTAACTCGGTCAGCCCAAAGTGCATTCACCAGGGTGGAATGCCAGCTTCGCTGCTTAGATTAAATGATCTTTTTGATGATGCGAATAAGATTCTTGTTTGTTGATTAAGCAATACCATTTTCTTATAGGTAGTAGTTATATGAATGTTTAAGCACAATACCATATTGCAATGCAAAATCAAACAATTTTAGCCAAGAGAAGTAAGTTTCATTGTCAAAAAACAAGTGATACAAGAACAAAAACCTCGAGATGATGTTCTATTAAAGGAAGCTGATGACTTTCTATTCGTTCACTTTTTTGAGTGGAACTGTTTCCATCCACCATGTGAAGCAATTTACAGCAGTCATAATGTAGCAGTTGTTATAGACATTTTTGGGCATTGTGACCCCAATCATATATGTCCATAAACCAAGGGCTTCTAAGTCTCTAAAAGTGTTGCTTCATGCCCTAAAGGAACAAGGTCAGCTGATTACATCATCTCCCAGAATTTCTCCACAAAAAATTGCTCAAAACTGGTCAAAACTAGACCATACAGACCGCCCAGTGTCAAGGGTGAGATGCATCTCACCTACTCAGTGTAAAAAGTGCGATGCATACTGGAAAGCCCATCTGTAGGGTGCGATGGGTGAGAGTAGACAAATGGCAGAGACAGTTTTCAAGGTGGATGATCATGGAATCTTCTAGAAACTTCTCCTGTGACACTTGCCTCTCTGAATTCGCCCAGGGATGAGTAAGAGATCATCAATCTCCAAGTGGAATCAAGAACTTTCAAAGAGAGGACACTAATCAAAATCACAGAAGCTGACTCACCCCCTTACAATCATCTATATTGGATCCCTCATCACAGAGATCCAGAGGTTGGAATCTTGTATCTTGTAAGGAAGTGTTGTTGGTTTCCTGGTGCAATATCATAGTGTTGGTTAACCTAATCTTTTCATGAGGTGAAGAAGGGCTTTCATGCTGGGAGGATGACGTTGGGTCAGAACAATGGGTTGTAATCCTCTTTGCTATTCTTGATATTAATAAAGCTATTCAAGTTTTCCTCCACATTCTTGTATGTTTGATGATATATGCATTTGTGTGGTCAATATATATCTATTCCTATATTGTTTATGATTGTATATCTCTATTCTTCGATAATATTATGTTGCTTTGATTCCTCAGGTGCTCTTTGAAGCTGGGTAAGCGAAGAAGGAGCGGCAAAAATCTGTCAAAAGGGAGAGGAACCAAGTAAGGAACCAAGCGCAAGATTGAGGTTGGTGTCCTTTGTTACCCTCTTATCTACTTCTCATAAAGGAAAGCAAAAGTAGTTTCGGTTTGTTTTTTTCTAAGATAGCTATCCGTCTTAGTGGGACTAGCAGCTCTGAGTGGACACTAGATTTCCCGATAACAAAATGGTGACTCCACTGGGGAACTGCTAGTCCCACTAAGATGGGTAGCTATCTTAGAAACAAACAAACCAAAACTGCTTTCGCTTTCCTTTATGAGAAGTAGATAAGAGGGGAAAAAAGGACACCAACCTCAATCTTGCGCTTGGTTCCCTGCTTGGTTCCTCTCCCTTCTGACAGATCTTTTTCGCTCCTTCTTCGCTTACCCAGCTTCAAAGAGCACCTGTGGAATCAAAGCAGCATAATACTATCGAAGAACAGAGATCTAAAATCATAAAAAAATATAGGACCAAATATATATTGACCACACAAATGCATATATCATCAAACATACAAGAATGTGGAGGAAAACTTGAATAGCTTTATTAATATCAAGAATAGCAAAGAGGATTACAACCCATTGTTCTGACCCAGCATCATCCTCTCAGCATGAAAGCCCTTCTTCACCTCATGAAAAGCTTAGATCACCCAACACTATGATACTACACCAACAAACCAACAGCACTTCCTTACAAGATACAAGATTCCAGCCTCCAACCTCTGGATCTCTGGGATGAGATATCCATATATAGATGTTTGCAGGGGGGTGAGTCAGCTTCTGGGATTTTGATCAGTGTCCTCTCTCTGATAGTTCTTGGTTCCAGTTTGAGATTTATTTGATCTCTTACTCATCCCTGGGCGAATTCTGAGAGGCAAGTGTCATATGAGAAGTTTCTATAAGATTCCTTGATCATCCACTTAGCTCCGAGTGGACACTAGATTTCCTCAAAGACGAGTCTCCTTTAAGATCTTTTCACCTGACTCATAAAATATGAAAATATTGCCAAGCGTTGGCCTCTCCAGCTCGTTAAAGCTACTGGGATTGTTATCCCTCCTCTAGATTTTAATATTTTTGGACCTGAGGGATTATTACACAAAAATATCGAGCACTTGTCTTGTTCGGCTCATTAAAACTATCAAAAATTCATCCCTTTCGTATTATTTTATACTTTTTCGGACTTAAGGTATTATATGACGAAAAAGGATTATTGGAGTTTCCTTTCCATCCCTTTTCAGACTCTCTAAAATTGAAAAGGATTGAGTTATCATTGTCGTTAAACTCGTTAAAATCAATAGCGACAAACTTGTCCATATAGACAAGAACGAGTTTCACTGTCGCTAGGCTCGTTAAAACATAGCGACGGGTTCGCCGAAGGGTGAATTATAGAACAAGCATATGTTATCCTCCTCAAGCTTGATAAAAATAAAGAGGTAATGGTAAGCAATGACTAGGGAAAATTGGGAAGAAAACTTGAAGAAACTTTATTGGGCAAGTCGCTCTTGAACATGACACTTTCACTCCACGTCCGAGACGGGTTGGGTTATTCCGTTCACCGGTCATATCACCATTGGTCCATCGTACCATCCATCTTTGGGGTCAATGCTACCAATCCATTTCAGTGTCACCGGCATGTTCAAGAGAAGTCGCTCAGAGAATTCACCTATGCCTCATCTGCTGCAATACATTCACGCTCCATTCTTTCATGACTGCCACCCTGAACCTTGTATCATTAGATTGTTTTCACCTCCACAAAATCATTTGCTCTATTCTGTGTCGTAGATGTGGGATTCATTAAGGCCCTCCTACAATGGGTCACTTCTCATCGACGTCAGCTCATTATCCAAGAGACAGACCTAGGAACAACCCATTCAGTACTTTGAAGGTTGCATGCCTCAATGGCAAGTTTCTCACTTCTGGCGACAGGTTTACATCAATGGCCTTCAACCGAATTATTTTATGTGGTGTTTGATGCCAAGTCCCATTTTCACACCATGTGAATTGTACTGTCGTACCTTGAGGGTCATCATCATTATCGTGATTCCTCTCGTGCCTATTAACAGCTTACATCATTGGCGGGTAATCAGGCGATGTATTTCCATGTTTGACTCCAGAACATCTTTCACATGGATTGACTTGTACTCTGAGCGAAGATTGAACAAGTTTGAAGACCTTGGATCTAGTTTCATCCATCCAAGTTGCGATATATTTCGGGAAATAAAGACATCAAATGTACATCATTGCCGAACATATGATCATCTGAATCAAAGGATGATGACTTCGTCCGAATCATCAGTCTACTACATAGACGGTTTTCTGTCCTATGTACATGGAAATGAATTTATAAAGTTGAGCATGGGAATGCTCGCCTCAGCTAGATCTTAAAAATATTATGAAGATAATGTATTGTATTGTATCTTGTTACAGGTCGCCTTCCAGCTCGAAAAAACTTCGGATCCTCATGATAAAGCATTTCACCCAACATCAAAAGATTAACGACCTCATGCTTTAGGGGGAAACTGTTATAGACATTTTTGGGCACTTCAACCCCAATCATAAATGTCCATAAACTAAGGGCTCCTAAGTCCCTAAAAGTGTTGCTTCACTGCCTAAAGGAACAAGGTCAGCTGATTACATCATCTCCCATAAGTTCTCCACTAAAAACTGCTCATAAATGGTCAAAACTGGACCATACTGAAAACCCAGTGCAGAGAGTGCGATGCATATCACCTTCCTAGTGTACAAGGTGTGATGCATACTGAATGGCTCCTCTGTAGGGTGCGATGGTCGGGAATGGACAAATGGCAGGGACAAATTGCGAGGTGGAAGATCAGGGAATCTTCCAGAAGCTTCCCCTCTGACACTTGCTTCTCTGTTTTCGACCAGGGATGAGTAAGAGATCATCATTCTCCAAGTGGAATCAGGAACTATCAAAGAGAGGACAATAATCAAGACCCCAAAAGATGACTCACCTCCCTACAATCATCTATATATGTATCCCTCATCACAGAGATCCAAAGGCTAGAATTTTGTATCATGTAGAGAAGTGTTGTTAGTTTTCTGGTGTATATTCATAGTGTTGGGTGATCTAAGCTTTACCTGAGGTGAAGAAGGGATTTCTTGTTGGAGGATGATGCTGGGTTAGAACATATGGTTGTAATCTTCTTACTACTTTTGATCTTAATAAAGCTATTCAAGTTTTCCTCCATATTCTTGTATGTTTCATTATATATGCATTTGTATGGTTAACACACATCTAGTCCTGTGTTATTATGAATATAGATATTTGTTCTTTGATAGTAGTATGTTGCTGTGATTCCACAGGTGCTCTTTGAAGCTGGGCAGATGAAGAAGAAGCGGCAAAGCTCTATCAGGAAGGAG
>APFE030308518.1:0-11335 GCA_000404065.3 Pinus taeda | reverse complement strand
AGGTAGACCCTAGCAAAATTAAAGCCATTAAGGAATGGGAAATCCCCACATCCATAAAGCATTTGCAAGGATTTCTCAAGTTGACAGGGTATTATCGCAAGTTTTTTAAGAACTATGGGAAAATAGCAGCACCTCTAACACCATTGTTGAAGAAAGATGCATTTTCATGGATTCCAGAAGCAACAAAGGCCTTCGAATATCTTAAATAGGCAATGTGCCAAGCACTGGTCTTAGCTACACCAAACTTCACAAAAACATTTATTGTGGAATGTGATGCTTCCAGAAACGGAATTGGTGCTGTTTTAATGCAAGATGAAGACCCATTGCTTTCGAAAGTCGTCCAATCAAGGGAAAGTATTTACACAAAGCTATTTATGAGAAGGAAATGTTGGCAATACTACATGCACTTAAGAAATGGCGACCCTGCTTAATGGGAAGACACTTTAGGGTAAAAACAGATCATGATAGACTCAAATAATTTTTAGAAAAAAATTATCCTCTGAAGAACAACAAAAATGGGTCACAAAGATGTTGGGTTATGACTTTGAAATCATCTACAAAAAAGGGAAGCAAAATGTGGTGGTAGATGCACTCTTAAGAAAGGATGAGGATGTGGAAGCATTGTTGTGCGCCATTTCTATAATCCAACCAGATTGGATAAACGAAGCAAGGGAGGAATGGAAGAATGACGAAGAAGTGTGGGCACTTATTCGAAAGTTACAACAAGATTCTAGTACGTCTGATACATTTAGCTGGTAAAATGATTCGTTATGGTACAAAGATCGCTATACCTTTGTAAGAACTTTCATCTAAAACAAAAGATTCTTATGGAATTGCACACTTCTCCCTTAGGAGGGCACTCAGGATTTTTAAAAACTTACCACAGGGTTAAGAAGAAATTTTTTTGGGATGGCCTTAAATCGGATACAAAAGTTTGTGGCGGAATGTTTGGTTTGCCAACAAAATAAAGTTGAAACAATTAAGACACCGGGTCTATTATAACCTTTATCCATTCCAAGCCAATGTTGGGAGGAGGTTTCAATGGATTTTTATCACAGGTTTACCCAAGTCTGAGGGAAAGAGTGTCATCATGGTGGTAGTTGACAGACTTACCAAGTATGCACACTTTTGTGCATTATCACATCCATTTAAAGCCAATACAGTTTCTACGACATTTATGGAAACAATTCAAAAGCTACATGGAAACCCAAAGATTATTGTAAGTGACAGAGATCCCATTTTTTCAGGAAATTTTTGGATAGAATTATTTTCCTATCTTGGTACTGAGTTAGCTCATAACTCATCATATCATCCTCAATCTGATGGGAAAAATGGAGATAGTAAAAAAATGTTTGGAAGGATATCTTTGTTGCTTTGTATCTGATAAATAGACACAATGGGTCAAATGGTTCCCTTTGGTTGAATGGTGGTATAACACTTCCTTCCATACTGCAACAAAAATGACCCCATTTATGGCACTTTATAGATATCAGCCACCATCCATCACATCATATTTAAGAGAAAATTCTAAGGTTCAAGCAGTGGAACATCACATCGAGCATCAACAACTAGTTCTCCAACTCTTAAAGGATAACCTTATGTTGGCACAGAATAGAATGAAGCAATAGGCAGATCAACATCGTAGTGAAAGAAGTTTTGATGTAGGTGATTGGGTATTCCTACAGCTACAACCATATAAACAAATGTCCCTCAAGCAAGCTAAGAAGGATAACAAATTGTCACCAAAGTATTATGATCCATACAAGGTGTTGCAAAAGATTGGTACTATGGCATACAAATTGGAGCTTCCTGCAGCTTCTCGATGCACCCAGTTTTCATGTTTCATGTTTAAGAAGGTTAAGGCGACAACCTCCAGTTCAAACATATTGCAGAACTTGACAAGAAGCGAAAAAATTAATTGGAACCGAAAGCAGTCATAGAAACAAGAACTCAACAACTAAGAAATCGTCCAAGTTCAGAGTATCTCATCAAGTGGCAAGAACTTATCTGCTAAAGAATTCCACATGGGAGACAAGAGAATTTTTACAGAAGAATCCACAACTACTCAAGCATTGACCGAACAACATTTTTTTAAGGATAGGGCTGTTAGGTCCCTAAAATACTAGTATTCCCCCATTAATATTGAGGTGTATCCCTTATTAATATCGTTGTGCCCCTATTGTCCCCATATTGTTATTTACTTGTGCCATAGAATCCCTCTATTGTTATTTTTGTGCCTTTATATTATTATTTTTAGGTCAGCTTGGTTATATTATGACCCCTTAGACTCCTATATATAGAAAAGAGGTTTTGTCATTTGAATCATCCAAGAATTGTTCTTTTGTGTAATGTAAAGGAGGTTTCCCCCTCGAAGTGGCTGAATTCTAAGGCGTTCAACTATATTTTCCATCTTTTTGTGAGCTGGTTTCATAACATAAGTTAAGAAACAAAAAACACTTCACTTATATTGGGATATTTCATTTTAAGCATGTCTTCATTGCATTTGTAAAAAAATATATGTCATTTTCATTAGCAAGAACTACAATATAATGAACTGACTGGCATTTTCTTGTGTTGCATGTTATGGATGATCAAATAAATATCTAAGAAAATAAGGAGAAAATAGTAAAGAACCTTGATATAATTGAAAACGATGGATCCCTCCCTTTTTAGCAGAAAAAATATGCCCTACCTTGTTTGAGGACCTCGTTGAGGTCGATTTTTCTGATGTCATGCTTGATTGATACATTCTCATATGCCAAGAAGACTTTAAATATGAATTAATATGTTCTTGAAACAAATCATATTCAAATTTTAAAGATATAAAAGATAAAAACAAATGTCAATGCCTTCGTTTGATTGTAACTTGACTCTGTTGTGGGCAGGTTATAGGAAATATGAATGGAAAAAGGATGGGGAGACAATGCAAAGCATGTCTTGGATATGATTCATTTTCCGTTAGAGATCCTTCAGGAACTTGGGCCATCGACTTTGGAAATGCTTCTAGTAGGGATTCCTATGGTTTCTAATGTTGTGATTCTTTCACCTCATGGTTATTTTGGGAAAGAAAATGTTTAGGAATGCTAGACAAGACATTGGTGGACAAATAAACAATTTTTTTTATAATTGCAATGTTCATTCCATGATAACCTCTATTTATTGTTTGATTATATTTTGAATGTTTCTTTTGATTTTGTTGTATTTTAACTAGGAAATTGAAAATACTTCGTATCATGTCCATTTAAACAACAACCAAAGCTTGAAGTTGAATTTAGTAGTACATGATATTGATTGGGATCCTTATAGCTATTTTGTGTTAAAATATTTTCACGATTATCATAAAAGTTTACTTTCATGTTGTTATTTCAACACATGTTGTTTATATACTTAACCAAGTTCATGCATTACAAAATGAAATTTTGTTACGCATAAAATAACAAGGACTAAACATCACACCTCAAAATATTTGTTTTCACATCTTATCTACAACTTGAGCTTTTTATCATGTAACCTAGTTGGCATGATTGTGCCTAAGCTTTCCCTGAATGTTGCATACTAATTTACTAAGTTGTTATTTTATAAGGTGAGATTTTATTTTCTTTGTTTATACAGATCATCTTGCCACATTATAGTGGCTATGATCACCCAACTGAAGAAAAAAAAATGTTCGAGTTTCTTACTTGTATGGGGAAAAATGGCTTTGACATTGCTGATGTTGAGATATATGTCGTATAAACTCGTTATAGTCTACTTTAGTTTATATTCTAATGTTAATTTTATTTCATGCCTTACACTTTGCATTATATTTTCTTTTGCTTTTATAAAAGAAACTCAGTATTTATGATAAGAAGTAGGAATTGAAGAAAGGATGAGAGCATTAACAATGGAGTGACAAATGAAAAAGGAGAGAGAGAAGAGAATCGGCCTAGTGATACCCTTAGAGTCAATATCCCACATAAGACACACACATAGAGACTAATGTTCAAGTCTTCAGAGTTGGTGAATTCACCTGTAATGCCTTAACAACACAATGATACTGTTTTGAAGTGATGAAACATCATTTCATGTCTTAATTATAGTCCAACCAATATTAAGTTGGAAATTCATATTGTAATACTTTAACATTTAATACAATATAATGTGTGGTTGAAATTATTTATAGTTGTATTTGATATTGTTTAGTATTGTAATTAACATGCAACTTTGCGTTTTCATATTAGATGAACATGCACATTGTACGACATGATCCTTTCACATTGTTATGATCCTTTCATTAATATTCATACCTTGCCACTTTCATTACCCAATACATCACCCCTGTACTTTGCCGCCAGTGCGCAATCCTTTCATTCATTCGATTGTAGGCGACCTATTTTTTCGAAGGGGGGCAAGGACCTCCCATAATAAAGAAATTCAAACAAAAAACATCCTTTCTCATAGCATAATCACTCAGAAAAGCTTACAAGCCAAAGATGTCATGACACACAATGACCCCATTATGCTAAATCTTCAGGAAGAATTAGCACAAGCTCAGCTCGCGTTAGAACGGCTTGAACAAGAAACTATGTCCTAGTAGAGATATCAAGAGCTGCAGAGATAGCTCTAGGAAATGAATGCAACAGAGAGTGAGACTTTAGACAGATACAAAAAACTAGAAGAGAAAATAGAGAGAATCAAGCTCAAACTAGATAGGGTCATAGGTCAGACAAACACCATCCGCTCATTATATATAGATGTCTTGGTGATCCGGATTTAAACAGGAACACAACAAATTACAGAGATAACCATAAACACAAAGATGCAGCGGAAATAATACTTGATTTCATTAATGGAAAATATTGAAACATGCTTACAATCAGAAATCGAAATAAACTAGCTAGGGCGATGGTAGCTTATCTCTGAGAAGAGATGTGATGGCTACATGCCTCTGAACTGTGTTACAATGAGGCTCGAAGGCCTATTTATTGTTGAGAAACAATGAAAAAACCTTAACATTCCAAAACCTAACCCTAGGAGATGAAACGCCAAACTGTGGGCCCCGTTTGGGGGTAAGTTGGTACATCAACTTCCCGGGGTCGTAACTTTAGCATATGATCTCCGTTTGACGCGTACAATAGCTCATTAGAAAGATCTATTCAAGCACTATCCTTGTTGGAATGGGCAACATTGGTCCATTGCATGGACCAATGTTGCCCTTGGATTCCCCAAAAAACGTCGTTTAGGGCCTCAAAACGGCTCCGGAAGTTCAGGACCCGAAAACTGCTAAAAATAGTAAGTTTTGCTACAATTAAGGAAACTGAAAATGCTGAAAGAGACAATTGTGGGGGTCCAAATGGGATAGGTGGGTGGCCACCAACATCCACCTGGATCATCGATGTGGTTCCCACACAAAAACGAACATTCAATGGTTTATCATATCCAGAAAGTCTATAATGGGTTTCATAGATACCCAATTTATAACAATGAGTTTCATTCTATTGTCGAAGCCTATAAGTAGTGGAAGAATTATATTTTGCCAAAGGAAATGGCCATCTACACTAGTTGTAGGCATTTTCCTACTCTAGGTAATCCTTGGGAGTTAGCGCCCATGGATTTTATGTCATTTTTTCATCAGTCAGGCATGGTAATGAATGCGTTTTTGTTGTTGTTGATCGCTTCCTTAGGATGGGAAATTTTACACCTTGTAAGAATAGTATCACAACAAAATCCACTCATAAGCTCTTATTTGAGCATATTTTGGTTCTTTTTAGGTTTCCAAAGACCATATTTCCTCATAGGGATAGTTGGTTCCTCAGTATTTTCTGGTATAACCCTTTGTCCATGATGGACATGAAGCTCGACCAAATCCATTTCCTTCCATCCCTAGATCGATAAATAAAAAGTAGTCAATATGATTATTGTATATATCCTTAGAATATACAATTGTGAGCATCCACATACACATGTTGAAAGCCTTCCATATTTTCAATAGAAATTCGACATAACTCTTCATATTTCTATTAGACACAAGCATTTTTTGGTGTGCTTAGTGTCCCAACAATTGGCACAAATTAGTGTAGCTATATTCATGGAATAACACATGAAGATACCTCCCATGCTTGGAATGAGGTAAGCAAAGCAACCAATTTTGAGGAACATATCCAACAAATTAAACAATGAGTTCATGATATTTTGTAGAAAGTTTCCAACTCCTAGTATAGGTAGATCAAAATCCATTGGGTTTCGCATAAGTTTCAGGTTGGTGACAAGTTATGGTTGGACTTTCATTAAGGGAAATTAACAAACTCCCATAAAAATCGCATACCACTTTAATACAATCCTTACATCATCTCGAAGTCTATGGGTGAGAATTGTTTTGAGGACAGTCATTGGACGATTTATATTACTTCAAAGATATATGTTAGGATGATTTATGCTTGATGGGGTGCATGTCTAGAAAGAGTTCCTTTAAGAGAATGAAAAATATGATCACACCATTACTACCATAAATAATTGGGATATCCTATGTGAATTATATTAGGTAACTACACAAGACATTTTAAGAATGACATTTTTAGGGTTTTTTTTTATATCAAGGTATGCAGATCATTATTTTTTTTTTTCCAAATTATTTACATTTGACTAAATTTTTTAAATAATGCATCACTCTAATATTATTTCTCTTATATTTTCCTAGGTTATAATTCAAAACATCATAGGTACTAAAACTCATGAAACTCTTATTTTTTTCTCTAAATAGCTATAACTCTGAATTGTGCTACTCCTAATATTCAACTTGATGTATTGTTAAGACTACTTCCTCTAAATCCTATTGTTCCTCCATAAGTGAGCTAACTACTAGGTGGACTTAAAATTCCTTGGCACTATGTGGCATGACTTAGCATCCCCTACATTCCTTGGCATGCTTTGGCACTCCCTAGCACACACTACCACTCCCTAACATGCCCTTACACTCTAGCATGGTTGGAAATTAATAACATATAACCATGTCACTCCCTCCTTAGCACACCTGAAACTCACTAAAAATCACTGTCACACTCTTATTCATTCATTTCCATGCATTCTGACCTAGTTCTCCCTTGAGTTTCCCTAGCACTCACTACCACTCCTTAGCACACATTATCACACCTTGGTGCTTGGTACATCTTGGCATGATTTAATAGCACTCTAGCATGCCTTGGCACTACCTAGAATACCTTGTTACTATCTCCTTGAAAAACTCGGAACTTGCTAACACTCCTAATGGCACACTCTTATTCATTCATTTCCATGCAATTGAAACTAGTTCTCCCTTGTGTTTCCTTGGCACTCCCTAGCATGCATTGTCACCACACCATAGCACCTGGTGTTATAGAAATATTTGGGAACTACAAACCCAATCTTATATGTCGATAAACCAAGGGCTCTTTAACCCCTAAAAGTTTTGTTTCATACCCTAAAGGCTCATAGTCAACTAATTACATCATTCCCCAGAAGTTCCACCTAAAAAACCACTCAGAACTAGCCAAAATTGGACCATACTGACTGCTCCAATGTCAGGGTGTGATGCATACTGACTCCTACACTAGCCAGGTACGATGCATACTGAAGAGGCCTTCTGTGGGGTGCAATGAGCGAGAATGGACAAATGACTGAGATAGTTCTCTAAGTGGATGCTCATGGAATCTTCTAGAAACTTCTCCTATGACACTTGCCTCTCTGAATTCGCCCAGGGATGAGTAAGAGATACAAGAAATCTCCAAGTGGAACTAAGAACTACAAGTGGAATGACACTAGTCAAAAACCCAGAAATGACTCACACCTTTGCAGACATCTATAAATGGATCCCTCATTTGAGAAATCTGGAGGCTGGAATTTTGTAATTTGTAAGGAAGTGCTGATAGTTTTTCATTGAGAAGAAGCATTGTATTTTTGGGTGATCTTGATTTTCATGAGGTGAAAAGGGCTTTGATGCTGGGAGGATGATGCTGGATCAAAAAATTGGGTTGTAATTCTACCTTCTATTTTAATAAAGTTCTTTGAGTTTTCCTGCATATAATCGTGTGCTTGTGAATCTTGTTATTTGTAAATTCCATGGTATGTTCAATGTATTTCTGATTCTGCATTGCTTATGATATAATAGATCGAGATGCTTTGATGGTGTTCTGTTACTTTGTTTCTACAGGTATTCTCTTAGTGGGCCCAGTAGGAGAGGAGTTGCAAGCTCTATCAAGGGGGATTGAAATCAAGCAAGGAGTCAAGCGGAAGATCCAGGTTGGTCCTTTGCTTCTCTCTTATCTATCATACATAGAGGAAATCGCAAATTTCTTTGATTGTTTGTTTCTAAGATAGCTGCCAATCTTTGTAGGACTAGCAGATTGAAAGACACTAGTTTTCTCAGAAACAAAATGGCGACTCCACTGGGGATCAGATAGTTTGTTTGTTTGTTTTTGATTATTTACTTTATAAACCATAGACTGAGCCTGAAGTTAGCCAGATAGCCTTCGAACTGCTCTTGCTCTGCAATTGGAAAGTAGATGAATGTTGTTTTAGTCAATCTTTAGTTTAGTTTATGATTTGAACATATAACTTACAAGCATCCTAGATGCCCTGTTTGTAGCTCAAAAACATCCTAAGATCATACCCCTGTACTTTGTTCTTTACTATCCATAATAGCTCAGCTTAGCTCACTGAATTTAGCTGGAAATTTGAGCCAAAACCCACCTCAGTTGCATTCCCTAGCCCATCACACTGTCTGTAACTGGAAGCCACTATGCATCGCACCTCCCATGTGTAGCAGGTGAGATGCATCCCTGTTTCTATGAAGCACGGGTGCGATGACTGAGCAATCCTATTTCTCTCTTTGAAATTTGGGTTTTTGTTCTTGTTTTCAACTCTATTTAGTTGTTTTGTTGCTTATGATCAATATCTCATTGCTGAAACCTCTTTGCTTTACATAGTTTAGCCTCCATTGATTAGGATTAGTAAATGTTTTTATGTCTTTGTCCATCAGTTATAATACTTTGTCAAAATGTAGCTTAAATCGAACTGTCGTTTTGGTGCAAAAAAGTGTCGTAACTGTGATTTTGTGTCAAAAAGAGGAGTGTCGTAAAGTCTTCCTTCTCTAGATAGTCGATTGAACCTTTTGTCATGTATTTTATTTTAGTTGTTAGTATTTGAAGTGTCAAAAGAATTTTTCTATTAGAAATCGAAAAGTGTTGTTTAGTCTTCCTCTCATTTTGAAAAGAAACTGTCGAAATGTTGCTTTGAAGAAAATAGTTCAGATCTATACTTAGTTTTCCTTTTTGGAATTCTTCACATTAAGGGAACGAAAAAAAATACATGCATTTGCATTTTCATTTAGACTGTGTGTGAAAAATGATTTAGGAAAAGTGCATTTAGTGTGTACTCTTTGCTCTTTGCCTGAAAGAATCGTAATCTTCTTTCCTTAGTAGCTGGGAATTTCATTGCTAAAAGTAAACAACGATTGTTTATCATTTTAGATTTCATATTTAGGAATTTTACATCTACATCACGCGGTGAACCTTGAATGACAAAATTATAAACAAGATCAACACTAAAATAAATCTCAATGAACTGAACAACGCTTTGGAACCTAATGCAACACATCTAGAGGTCTAGGCCAAAGACGTGTTCCGGCATCGTAAAATATAGTAACTATTGTTTTCGTCGAAGGTTGGGTGATTCCTCCTCTTTGATACAACAAGTGCTAGCACAAACTTGTGCTCCCCGTACCATCGAGTATATATTGGGAAACCACAATAGGCTGATATCCTTTATCCATAGGAAGCCGCTGCCCTATCGATTGCAATGCACTGAACACAACATTCAGGAAGATTTACTGCCATACATAAGTACTTGGTAATTTCTCTTTAATTTACCACCAAAGTGTCTATTGCAGTTTTGCGATTGGTTTGGCAATCACTCTGTCTAGATTTACAGAGTAGTCACTTTCGTTCCTTTTCGACTCCTTAAAAGAAAAGGTCCATCTGAGTACTTGTCACTTCAGGCTCATTAAAAATTGAAGGGGACTAGAGTCATCTTTAGCTTTTTCTCGACTCTTAAAAATTGAAAAAGAAAAATTGTGTCAAAGCATCACTAAAATTTATTAATTCAGAATAACATTATTTTTCCATTAATTTTGAGTTGATCAAGTAATCCAAAATTGTGGAAGAAAGTTAATCAAAACCCCATCATTCATGGAGACTAGCGATTCAACCATCTTTGACTCTGGAAACGAAACCATTCCGATCAAAATCGTCTCGTTTAACTGAGTCCAATTCTCTTGGTTTATTTGAAACTTGTGTTTCAACATCATCAGAGACTACAGTTACTTTAGTTATTTCTGGTACATCCGCCTTTACAGAAGAAGTTCCGCAGTTACAAGATGACATTAGAACTAATCCTACTGTAATGGTAGACACTTCTATACATGAAACAACTCCATCTAGGGCTGATCTAGAAACTGAAGTTCACTTACCTAAACATCCAAAAGTTGAGTTCCAGAATTCAGAAGGTATCACCCCTCCAGTATCTGTCATTGTAGAAACTATACCTTCTTCGGCTCCAAAAATATTTTACGGACTTGACGGTCTACCTCTTCCACATGGAGTGTTTGCTATAGAAGAGATAGTAGAGAATCTTCCATCTAGTACCCCATTGTATTTTGGAACTGGGATCCACTTATATCCTTCTACTACTGAAGTTAGTTCTTTTAATCATCCTTCGTCGCAAGTTCCTATCGAATCGCTAGAAAATATTTTGGATAGACTAAAAATGTTTGATCAAACATCAACATCTAGGACTGTGTCATCTGATACAGCCACAATAGAACTTCTTGCTGCTATTCCTACGATGTTTTCCCATATACCATTTGTTCAAATTAGTTATCAATCACTAGATGGAGTCCACTCAGGGACTATTTCAACGACATGGTCTGTTCCTATTTGTTCATCTGGAATCCTGTCTGGCATTTCTTATGTTGAAACTCAGCAAATTGATCCTGCATGCCAGTATCAATTTGGATAGTCCAGTCTTCAAAGACTGATATATCCTTTCAACATTGGATTGCTGCCATATGGAGGGAAATATGATTTTTCATTGTTCCCTCCTGGAGCGTTACTGGGAATACTGTCCACTCAGATGCTGCTATTCCCACTAAGACTGGTAGCTATCTTAGAAACAAACAAGTAAAGTCTACTTTCATTTTCCTTTATGAAAATAGATAAGAGTGGAACAAAGGAAACCAACCTTAGTCTTGCGCTTGATTTCCTTGTTTGATTCCTCTCCTTCCTGATAGAGCTTTGCCGCTTCTTCTTCATCTACCCAGCTTCAA
>APFE030308513.1:7709-23135 GCA_000404065.3 Pinus taeda | reverse complement strand
GACCCATCGCAGGAGGGCCTTAATGAATCCCACATCAACGACACAAAACGAAGCAAATGATTTTGGAGGTGAAAACAATCTGACGATACAGGGTTCAGGGTGGCAGTCATGAAGGAATGGAGCATGAATTATTGTAGTGGGTGAGACACAGGCGAATTGTCTGAATGACTTCTCTTAAACATATCGGTGACACTGACGATGGATTGGTAGCATTAACCCCAAAGATGGATGGTGTGATGGACCAATGGTGATGACCAATGAAAGGAACAACCCAACCTGGCATGGATGCAGAAGGAAAGTGTCATGTTCAAGAGCGACTTGCTACCAATAAAGCTTTTTCAAGTTTACTTCCCAATTTTCCCCAGTCATTTCTGACCAGTACCTCTTTATTTTTGTCAAGCTTGAGGAGGATAACATATGGTTGTTCTATAATCTGCCCTTCGGGCGAACCTGTCGCTATATTTTAGCGAGCCTAGCGACAGTGAAACTCGTTCTCATCCATTTTGGACGAGTCTGTCGCTATTTGGTTTTAACGAGTTTAACGACAAAGATAACATGGTCCCTTTCAATTTTAGAGAATCTGAAGGGAACAGAAAGGAGACTCCAAAAATTCTTTTTCGTCATGTAATCCCTTAAGTCCAAAAAAGTGTAAAATAATACAAAAGGGATGAATTTTTGATAGTTTTAACGAGCCGAACAAGACAAGCGCTCGATCTTTTTGTGTAATAATCCCTCAAGTCCAAAAAGATTAAAATCTAGAGGAGGGATAGCACTTCCGATGACTTTAACAAGCCGGAGAGGCCAATCACTCGGCAATCTTTTCATATTTTATGAGTTAGTTGGAAAGAGCTTAAAGGAGACTCGTTTTCGAGGAACAAGTGATGGTTTCGGGTAGCAGCTGATTCCAGGTAAGATTTGGAATGCCCCAATCACGGCAGTGTCACAAGGATGGCTAATATAATCACTCTTCGCAGATGTTCCTCGAAGGGGTAAACAATCATATGGGTGTGAATGATCAGCTAGAAACAGAGTGGAGGTGATGATGGAACACGACCAAGGCTCAAAGCTGGCGATAAGGCATTCACAATGGTTATTTACTAGTTCATTTTTTAATGAGCTTAAATGATGGGGGAAACATTTGCTCATGACTTATGTTTATTTTTTAATGAGCTTGAACTATGTGCTAAAACTGCTCGTGGGGGGGTTTATTTTTTAACGAGCTTGAACCCTGCGATAACACTGCTCACCAGTCATATGATAAGGATGTCTCATTCAAGGTACCATTTTGAAGAGGCTTGCACCTTTTGAAGCTTTGCCTCGAATCCTTTATTTACGCAAGCTAGGAAACGACCAGCCTTACGAGTTTAAACAGTTAGAGGTCCTACAAATTTAAAAATTAAATAGTCGATCATCGCTTGCATGCAGAAAGTTTTGCATACCCCCAGGTATAGCGAAAAATTTCCAGGTTACCATGAAAGTTCCCCGCGAAGCAGACCGAATGCTTTCATGGCAATGTCTACCAAAGTAGACGAAGGGGAGTGGTGCAAATGCATGCCACTCAGCATAACCTTAACGAAGGTATATTTTTCCAGCCTAATCCCATTTTCCTGTGAGGACGGGTGTGTCAGACTAGTCAGATATCCCTCGCAGAAACCTTCTCTATACCCAAGGTTTTCCTGCCGAGACAGACCAGGGTGCATGCCCCCTGAGTTTCAGTCACATTCTCCTGAATCACTCGCACTCATCAGGTGGACAGACTAGAGATTGATGAGACATTCCTTGCACGAAAAGACCATTTAGGGATGGCATTTGACTATTTGTGATGTGTGAACCGAGGAATGACATTTGGTCTACGAGTTTGACCATTCTTCCTTCGTGCAGAAAACACATTACTCTAAAGAGTGAGGAGACGATGGCTCCCATGCAATAAATATAGTCGCGTCCAAGGAGTAGATTATAATCCAAGGGTCCTTGAAGTACCATCATATTAATGTGAATGGTTTTCCTTCTCAAAGTAATGGGCACATTTGGAAGGATCCCTAAAGATCGATTGGTTCCTTTGTCGAAGCCTGTCAGATTTCTCATTTCAGGCAAAAGTGATGGCGAACCAAGCACTTTCCAAGCAGTTGAGGAAAGGATACTCACAGAAGCCCCTTCATCGATGATGGTACCAACCATGACCATTCTGTAAGCTTGTACAATGATTCTGAATGGTACACTAGCTAGTAAACAGGGTCTGCCTAGTAGATTCCAGTCGAAGGAAACGACTAGGTTGCTTGGAGGTGGGACCGAATAGACGGCCGAATATGACTCTGATGAACTTCCTTCCTACGATAAGGGAGCGGCTGGACTGCCCCCAAGTTCATTGGAGTCTATGTTGATGAAAAGAATTTCAATGGTTTCGTTCTCTTTCTCTTCAGTGACGGTATCATTCGAAGCTAAACACTCCGAACGCAAGACCGGGTCAACTACCGTCTCGACCTTTTGACTTTCGTCTGGTATGGATTTAGAGGGTTCATTTTCAATGATAGATGCTTCGGCCGACCATAATGATGGGCCAGCCGGATTTTCAACCAGTGGAGGACATGGCAAGAGTTTTTTATATCCAGGAGGAAGCTGTAGCGGTGAAGCAGGACGGTCATCCAAAACTCTTTTGGCTTCATCAAGGAAGGGACAATGGTGGACGACGTGATTGCCTTCACACAATTTACAAGGAAATATGTGATTCCTTTTCTATCCAGGTGCTTCACTTTCACTGGTTGATGGTGTGCATTCAACATGATCATTAGAGGTTGATGACACCAGATTGTGCAAACAAGGAGATGAGTCCCTTAAGATCCGAGGGATGCAGGGAAAATCTCGGTGATAGTGGTCTCCATTGCAAATGACACAAGGAGATTTAGGTTTAGATGGTGCGGTGTGAGGATTTTCACTAGATGACGCTTGGTTGCCCCCTTTCAATTTTGGTTCCTTTTTCTTCTTTTCCTTTTTCTCTTTCTGCTTCTTCTTCTTCTCAGTTACTTGATTTTAGCTTTATTGGCTTTATCAAGCGAAGAGGAAGGAGGAGAGGGAGAATTCGATGAAGTAGAAGGTTGAGAGGCAACTCTAGTGTCATCTAGTTGCTGAATTGACTGTTCAAGAATTGTGGGAATCTGAACGACAGAGGTGGACAAAAGCCAGACGGAAAACCAATTGTCAACCTTGGAAGTGACAATGTGGCCATATGGGGTGCACCAACATCTCCCCAAGAGGAGAAGGGACTAGGATTTCCTCCAAGGGGAAATCCTTGGTTTGTAGACTCCATTTTCTCAACCTAAAGACCAACAAGGGAATTTGTGATGTTATTCCGATTAAAATAAATTTTTAGATGCTTTGACACAACTTGTTTTTTCAATTTTAAAGAGTCGAGAAGAAACAAAAGATGACTCTAGTCGCCTTCGATTTTTATTGAGCCTGAAGTGACAAGTGCTCAGAGGAGCTTTTCTTTTAAGGAGTCTGAAAAGGAGCAAAATGGACTTCTCTGGAGATCTAGGCAGAGGGGATTACCAAACCAATCACAAAAATGTAGAATAATTTTTATGGTACGACAATCAATCTTCCCGAATGTTATGTTCAGTGCATTGGAATCGATAGGGCGACAGACACGGATTCCTAAGGATAAAGGATGCAGCCTATTGTGGTCTCCCAAAATATACTTGACGGTACGTGGGAGCACAAGTCTGTACTGGCACTTGCCATCTCAGAGTAGAGGAATCACCCAACCAACAATGAAAGCAACAGTTACCATATTTTACGATGCCAGAATACGTCTCTAGCCTAGACCTTTAGATGTTGTGCATTAGGTTCCAAAGCGTTGTTAGATTCATTAAATTTATTTTAAGTTGATCTTGCTTAAAAATTTGCCTTTCAGGTTCACCGCGTGATGTGCATACAATTTGTAAAATTCAGTCTAAGATGATAAACAAACGTTTAATCTTCTTTTGACAATAAAAATCCTAGCTACTAAGGAAAGAAAGTTAAGAATCTTTCAGCAAAGAGCATAGAGCACACGCTAAATGCACCTAAATCAAAACAAGCAGTCAAAATGCAAATGCACATGCATGTATTTGTTTTCAGCCTTCTTAATGTATGAATAATGATAAGAAAGATATGTGCAAATATGAATTACTTTCAAAGCGAAAATACTCAACAAATTTCTTTTCAAAATGAAGTGAAGGTAAGAGAGACACTTTGCAATTTCGACATGAAAATTGCTTTTCGACACTTTAAAAACTATTAATTCAAATCATATGCAATAGTAACTGTATAATTGACTATCAAGAACAATGGGATTGTCTTCTAAAACTGAAAACGATAGCTATGACACTTCTAGATCAAGAAACGACAATTTGACTATGCTACTTTTTTGCAAAAGAGAACTGAAAATGATGCACAATACATAAAAACACTTACAGTTCTTTGCACTATGGAGGTAGAATAATGTAAGAGAAGGGAGTTTTCACAGAAATACACTGACTACAGATAGCAAAACTCCTGAATAGGACTAAAAACAGTGAGGAAAAAACCAAAGTCTAAAGGTAAAGTTAACCTTCCCTGACCATCGCACCTGTCACACTGTGAATTCAGTATGCAGCGCACCTACTGCACTCGGGAAGTGCGATGCATACAGACTACCTTGAAGGCAGGGTGTGATGGTACTAGTGCGAGATTTTAAACAAGTTTTTACTCACAATTTGCAATTCAGTTCAGGGATTTAGGCCGAGTAAGTGATGTTCAATATATGTAAATCATAGGGGTAGATCTAAAGAGGTTACTAGAGCCACCACTTAGGGAAATTAGACTGTTTTCAAATCGATTGTTTAATTCATAAACAAAACCTGGAGATAGACTAAAGCAACATTGATCTACTTTGCATTTGTATAAAAAATGCAGTTCGAAGGCTAGCTGGCTTGGCTTCAGGCTCTGTCTGTAAGTTTATAAAAGAAACAAGGATAGGCCAACAAACAATCTAGTCGCTCGCCAGCGGAGTCGCCATTTTGTTACCAGGAATAGTGTCCACTCGAATAGTGTTATTCCCACTAAGACTGGTAGCTATCTTAGAAACAAACAAGTAAAGTCTACTTTCGCTTTCCTTTATGAAAATAGGAAGGAGTGGAACAAAGGAGACCAACCTTAGTCTTGCGCTTAATTTCCTCTCCTTCCTGATAGAGCTTTGCCACTACTTCTTCATCTGCCCAGATTTGAAGAGCACCTGTGGAATCACAACAACATACTACTACCGAAGAACAAAGATCTATATTCATAAATAACATAGGACCAGATGTGTGTTAACCATACAAATGCATATATAAGTAAACATACAAGAACATGGAGGAAAAATTTAATAGCTTTATTAAGATGAAAAGTAGCAAGAGGATTACAACTGTATGTTTTGACCCAGCATCATCCTCCAGCTAGAAAGCCCTTCTTCACCTCAAGTAAAGCTTAGATCACCCAACACTATGAATATACACCAGAAAATCAATAGCACTTCTCTACAAGATACAAGATTCTAGCCCTTGGATCTCTGTGATGAGGGATCCATATATAGATGATTGTAGGGAGGTGAGTCATCTTTTCAGGTCTTGATTAGTGTCCTCTCTCTAATAGTTCCTGCTTCCACTTGGAGAATGGTGATCTCTTACACATCCCTGGTCGAAAACAGAGAGGCAAGTGTCAGAGGGGAAGCTTCTGGAAGATTCGATGATTTTCCACCTCCCATTTTGTCCCTGCCATTTGTCCATTCCTGAGCATATCACCCTACAGAGGAGCCATTCAGTATGCATCGCACCTTGTACACTAGGAAGGTTATATGCATCGCACCCTCTGCACTGGGTTTTCAGTATGGTCCAGTTTTGACCATTTGTGAGCAGGTTTTAGTGGAGAACTTCTGGGAGACGATGTAATCAGCTTACCTTGTTCCTTTAGGCAGTGAAGCAACACTTTTAGAGGCTTAGGAGCCCTCAGTTTATGGATATTTATGATTGGGGTTGAAGTGCCCAAAAATTTCTATAACACCAGTGTTTTTCCTAGTAGTGACTAAGTTTCAAATCCAATCTGAGTATGTAATGGGGGCTATAATTTGTGTATCAAACATTGTTTTAACTTGTTTCTCAATAAAGGGCATAAGAATTAGGTTTATTCTCATAAGTTTTTGTTTGAAGGGTTTATGATATTCTTTTAGAGGTATTTTGTGTTGGATTATGCTAGTGTCATAAGATTTTAAGTCTTCATAACTCCAAGCAAATACATCCTAGAACTCTTTAAACAGATTTATATATTTAACCTTTTCCTTTGGAGGTAAGGCTTTTGATATTTTAGTGAGTTTTGGTTTATCCTCAGTTCCTATGTTAACCTCTTCCATGTGAGCTCTCAAAGGTTCCATTTTGGGTTTCCTAGCTACATCATTAGAGTTAACCAAATCTTCTAAAGGGACTAATCCCTTAGGCAAAAATTTATTTTTTAGATTAAGAATCTCAGGATCATCATTCATTATTTCTTCAATCTCTACATTCTCTAAACTATCTATTTCAACTCTAGTAAATTTAGTTGGTTTAATTATATCTAAAATATTTGCATCTATGTTACTTTCTATATTATTGTCTATTGTGCAGTCTATATCTATCTTGCAATTCTGAAACACACCTTCATTGTTCATGAAATCATAAATCTGAAAATCCTGGGAAAAATCTTCCAATACTTCATGTTGTCTGGTATAACAGGCCTATGTCCGATTTCTGTAGCGTACTGATGGTTGGGTTGAAATGGAAATTTACAGGTACGAGCAAAAGGGGCTAGAATGTGGGCCTACATGTTTTGTTTTCTAGGAATGGCAAAAAAGTTTGTTTCCAAGAGGTATTTGATAAAGTCTAGGATAGTATCCCCATATTGACCAAGTCTAGGATTGTTCACAGAGTATTCACCATTAATCTGTTTAATAATCAGCTCTGAGTCTCCCATGATGGAAACTCTTTTGGCTCCCAGTTTCCTAACCAATTGTAACCCTAGAACTAGGGCTTCATATTCGGCCATGTTATTGGTACACTTGAAGTTCAATCTAAAAGCATGTCCCTCAACATGATTATTCTCCATATTATGGATCCACACTCATGCACCAGCCCCTAAGCTATTGATAGATCCATCAAAGTTGAGATGCCATAGTGACTCATGAAATATGTTCTTACTGTCAGTTGTTCTGTATTTCATGTCTTTAGCTGTGATTTCCTTATTGTCATGTTCTGCTTTGTACAAGATAAAGGAGTCCATATATGAATGCATGGATCATATCGGAAAGTTTTGTGGATTTTCATCACTACTCACCATGTATTTCATTAAGGTCTCTCTATATAGTTTTCTTGGTTGGCCAAAAATAGATATGGTGGCATAAGACATATCTAACTCCAATGATCCCTGCTGTTTTGCTCCCCATGAGCAAGATAACAACATTCCATATTTGAGTGGGATGTCTACAATTGCTATTTCCATTAGAATACTCTTTGTAGGGCACTAGACAAGAGTTACACATAGGTCCTTGATCAAACCAAGGAATTTAACTTGGCTAGGGTCAAAAGAAAACAAATCCTTATATGGTCTGGTAATGTCAGGGTTCAATATCTCCATGATTGCCTTTGGCATAAAATTATGGGATGCCCCTGAGTGTAACATAGCATTATGCAATTTTTTGTCATGAATGTTTAGGCTAATGTAGAAAGGAGGGACTCCCCCTTGGTGATGAATACCATTGGCCTCAGGGCCAAACAATCATTCAGGCTGATCATCATTCAAATTAACAACATTCTCTCCCTCTCCTATGTTCAAAGTTTCAATTATCTATGACCTATAGGATTCATTTTTTACTAATTTGGTCAAGGGAATTAAAATCTTTAATTTTTCTATTTTAGTTTTGATGTTGAAAGGGAGCTAAGCTTTGTTTGTTTGATTTAGGTCTTCCTTAACATGTGCAGTTTGTGTGTTCTTATCCTATTTCTCAATACTAGGCATTTTAGTTTGTGTTTCTACGGTTATGCCTTGATTTCTCTTATTTTGATTGTTTTCAGGAATTGTCTATGTTTGAGTTTTAGTGGAGGTTATATCTACAATTTTAGGGGTAGAAGTCTTTGGTGTTCCCCTAGGGAAGATTTGTAATACTTTCATAACTGCAGCTTCTTTTATTATCTTAGTCTAGGTCTGGATGGATCTTTTAATGGGAGTCTCATTACTATTTTTACTTCTTAAGCTATACTGTTTGTGTACCTCATACATAGCTGACTCATATCCCTATTTAAAATCAAAGGATTCACCAGATTCTAACCGCAACTACTGCAACATATATAACTCATGTTCTTCTTGAGTAAGAAAAACAATGTCTTCATCTTTGGTTTCTAGTAAATTTATCTAGGTATCATCCTCTCCTTCTTCGTTCTATGAATTCTCAAGATAGTTTTCTTGGAAGGGGGGCCTAATTTATTGATTTGGTGTGGAATTCTTTCCAGCATTAGGGTTCTTCCTAAAATTGGGGTTTCTTATTGGGGGTGGTTGTTGATTTTTCCATTGAATTTTCCTCTCCATCTTTTCTAATCTATCCATTATTCTATCTAAACTCTTAGCTAAAATATCTACCTTTCCATCTGAAGTGGAAATTTCCTCTTTAAATACATCTTTCTTTTCATTTCTCATTCGGGCTTTCTTGGCTAATAGGTTGGCCTCTACACTAACAACATTGCTTTGCATTTGTTCCAATGTTTCAAGGTTTCTTTCCCTTAACTGGTATGACATGTTAGCATCAAAACCATTAGGGAATTAAATTAATGTTAGGTCAGGTGGAAGCTTAATATTGGCTTGAATTACATTGTAGATATTATTGAACCTAGTGAATAGTCCTGAACTGACTCATTAGGAGCTCTTCTAATGTTTTCATATTCAAAAAGTATTTGTGAGGGACTTTTCTTTCTCTCCTATCTATTAATGAATAATCTGTTAAAATTAGCTAAGTCTGCAATATGGTCAGCAGGAAAGGCTTTGAACCATTTCTTGACATCCCCAGTTAAAGTTTGGGAAAAAACCTCATTTGGACATCTGCTTCATCTATCTCATGTAACTCAAAAAAGTCAAACATCTCGTTTACATGTTGTTGGGCAGTGTACTGACCAGTAGCATCAAACAAGAAGATTTTATTCTGATAATTTGTGGGCATGGCATGGAGTTGTGCAGGTAACACCAGAGGTGCATATTGGTTTGCCATACCTATGATTTTGGTTTGAATAGGGGGTAAAGTTGTGGAGCTTGAGGAAGGACCTGAACTGGATAGAGGTAAACTAGATTATGATGAGGATGGTTGATTAATAACTGGTTTAGGTGATTGGATTGTGGATACTATTGGTGCGGTGGTAGTAAAGGAAGGGGCATTTACAATGAGTGAAGTCTCTGAATAAAATTCAGTGGTAGCAGTAGTATGGGCAGCTATTTCAACAGATTGTTGAATGTAAGAATCACCTATATTATTGGTCAATTTAGAGGCCCAAGCTTCTATCTTGTCAAAAGTCTCAATGGCAAATTTATCTAAATCTGAATGAATAATCCTCTTTGATTAGATGAGTTGAACAAACTCAGGGTCTAAGGCTATTTCATGGATTGCATTCCCAGATTTACTTCTAAATAATGAGAGGTCAAATGATAAATAAAAGGGGATGTCCTCTAAAGTTGACAACTCCTCGGAGAGTGAATTGACTCTGACTAACTGGCTACTACTAGCTTGAGTTTCTATTGTTTTTGTTTTTCTTAAAATTCTCTTTGCGTCATCAACTATAGTAGCTAGGTTTGGATATATATTGGCCCTGGTGTTGGTGTACAGGTATGAATGATTTATTCATCGTAATCTGACATTAATTTTATCAATCTGGGTGTGTATCCTTTCAAGGCAACGCGCAAGGCATATGCAGGGGAAAAAGCGCAATCCATTCCTGATCTGGACTTAAATAAGAACGCAACAAATTACAGTGATAACCATAAGCACAGACATGCAGCAGAAATAATACTTCATTTCAGTAATGTAAAATACTGAAATATGCTTACAAACAGTAATGGAAATAAACCAGCTAGGGCGATCGTAGCTTATCTCTGAGACGAGATGTGGTGGCTACATGCCTCTAAACTGTGTTACAATGAGGCTAGAAGGCCTATTTAATGTTGAGAAACAATGAAAAACCCTTAATATTCCAAAACCTAACCCTAGAAGATGAAACGCCAAACTATGGGCCCCGTTTGGGTAAATTGGTACATCTACTTCCTGGGGTCATAACTTTGGCATACGATCTCCGTTTGATGCATAAAATAGCTCGTTAGAAAGATCTATCCAAGAACTACCACTTTGGGAAGGGTAACATTAGTCCACAAACCGATGTTGCCCCCAAATTTCCAAAAAAACGTCATTTAGGGCCTCAAAACGGCTTCAGAAGTTCAGGACCTGAAAAACTGCAAAAAATAGTAAGTTGTGCTACAATTAAGGAAACTGAAAATGCTAAGAAAAACAATGGTGGGGGTCTAGGTGGACTTCGCAAGTGGCCACCAAGATCCACCTGGATCATTCCTCCCCCCTTAGGAAGCAATGGTCCCCATTGCGTTGAGTTCCTCCATGAGATGAGGGAACTTTGCTGAACTTGGTCCCTGTGAGCACTGCCTGGTGAAGGAGTTGGCATGCTTTGACAACTCGATACAGTTGGATATTCTATTGGCGAGTGTTCTTGATCTGTGTGTCCATGATCCGATCAGCTGCAGCTTGTTCCATGCAATCTGGATTTAATTCTGTGGGTGTGAGTTGTTCTGCAATTTCGGATGTGTCTAGCAATGGTGGAAAGTATGGCCAAAGGCGATCCACATTGAACACTGGGTGCAAGCCAAGGAATGGGGGAATGTTCAGGTCAAATGCATTGTCTCCCACAGCCTTAGTAATGTTGTAAGGACCATATCAGAGTGGTTTGAGTTTCCAATAGGCTCCAGTAAGGCGTTCCTTTTGAAAATGCAACCAGACTTTGTCGCCCACCTAAAACTCGTGTGGCACCCAATGTTGATCATGTCGCTGCTTGTACTTGGCATTTGATTTCTCCAGAATTTCATGGACTTGCTTGCGAATATGTTGGATGTGCTCAATGAACTTGGTTGCCTTATCTGTTTTGGACTGGACAAGAGCCAAATCTATGTGAGTAGCTGCAAGTGGCATGGCCACATCAATGGGGCATAGTGGCTGGAATCCCAAGCCCACCTGAAAAGGGCTATGGCCAGTTGAGCTATGAAGAGCTCGGTTGTATCTATGCTAAACATAGGGGAGGCTCTCGTCCTGTGTGAGAGGATGCTTTGAGATGTACATGTGCAAAATGTGCACAATCATCCTATTGACAACCTCTGTCTGGCCATCAGTTTGAGGATGGAAGGTTGTGGATTTAGTGAGTTTGGTGTCCAGCATAGACCAGAGACTGGACCAAAATGTGCTGAGGAACTGACTGTCCCGATCTGAGATGATAGACTATGGGATCCCAAACTGTACCCACACTCATTCAAAGAAGAGTTTAGCAGTGGCTTCTGTTGTGATATTCTTCTTGCAGGCCGCCATAATGGCCATCTTCGAGAACCTGTCAGCGACCACAAAAACACAATCATTTCCATGCTTAGTGGAAGGAAGGCCTGACATGTAATCCTTGGAGATGGATTCCCAAGGTCGACTAGGGGTAGGCAGCAGGGCATAGAGGCCTTGCTTCTTGATGGTCAGTTTGGCAATGGCACATGCAATAGATGATTTAATGTACTTCCCAACATCCTATTGAAGATTTAGCCAATAGAAATACTTTTGCAATACTCCCACCGTTTTCTTGACCTCGAAATGCCCAGTAACCCGGCTGTAGTGTGTTTCCCAAATCATCTTGGCACGCTCGCTTGAATGAACACAAAGGTGACCCAAGTGGAATAACAGGGCATCTTGGAGGTGAAAATATGGAACATGCCGACCCTCCAAGAGTGTCTGGTATGTGTGGCCGAATTCTGGGTCGCTTTTGTAGAGAAGTGGTCAATCATAAATCTTGTGCCCACAAGAGTTGAGCACGGTGGTTAATGCCATGATCGATGGTCGATTGAGGCAATCTGCAACATTATTGGTGTTGCCCTTCTTATACTTGATATTCAAGTGGAATTGTTGCAGGTATGTGGATCACTTCTGATGGCGATCATTCTGCGATTTTCCTTGGGTTTGTATGAACTGGAGGGGTCGGTGGTTTGTGTGGATGATCGTTTCCTTCCCCAAAATGTAATGTTTCCATTGTCGGCAGGCCTACACAATGGAATACATCTCTTTGTCATAAGTGGGATACTTCCGGACTGTGTCTGAAAGTTTTTCACTGTGATGTACCACTAGATGCCCATGTTGAGTAAGGACTACCCCAATAGCATAGTCAGAGGCATCTGCCTCGACCTCAAATGGTTGTTGTAAATCTGGTAACGTAAGCACTGGTGTCGTGTTGAGGTGATCCTTCAACTCTATGAATGCCTTCTGTTGAGATTTAGACCAAAAGAATTGTTCTTTCGCTCCTCCCTCGGTGACTTGACTCAAGGGCCAAGTGATATGAGAAAACCCCAACACGAACCTACGGTAGAAGTTGGCAAGACCTAGAAAACTGTGGAGCTTTGTCAAAGTGGTTGGAGATGGCCAATCCCGAATGACTTGGATCTTAGTTGGATCCACATGCACCCCGTGTTCATCAATAATGTATCCCAGATACTAAACCTGGTGTTAGCCTCCTGCTGCAGCAGGTTACTCATATTTCATGATGGACACTTTTACAGCCAAATATGTCATACTTTGCATGCTGCAATGCTCCATATTTGCTAACAGTCACCAAAGAAAGAGGCCATGAAAGAATGCTACTCAAAATTCATCTGCTGCATTCCAATTTTGAAGAGTTATTTAATTTTTGTACAATTTTCAGCTGAAGGGAGGTCCAAACAGCTCAATCTTGGTCTCCCTAGGTTTCAATTTCCTGTTTTAGAATATAGAGAATGAATAATCTGGCCAAACAACTTAATCTTGGCAGATTCTTAGATAGGTAGAGAATCAAAGGAGCCCAACTGCTTAATTTGGGCCCTTGGAAGAAATAAGTGTAAATGTAGATAGGAAGACATGAAAAGAAAAAGTTGAAAAGCTGGGTTTGCAAGTCCAAGTGCACCCAAACCAAAAAGAAGAAAAAATGTTAGGTAAGTAGGTTGGGTAGGTAATTTTGAGGTTGCAGAATGTTGATTTGTGATTAATTCCACATTTTCTAATGTTACACTCATACAGATCACAATCAGCAGGCAGTTCCCATATGGAGGAGCTCAAATCAGGCATAACTAACTTCCCCTTCTTCTTCTCCCCTAATTCATTTATCAATTTCCCCAAAAGAGGTCAAGATCTGCTTGATATCTCTTAGTTTCATCATTTTCCATGTCATTATCCTTGGTAAAGATCTGCTTTACTCAAGGAGGCTCCATACTTTCTCTACAAAGTTCTATCTCCCCTTCAAAGCCTAAGATCTCTGGAACTTAGCACTCTTCTTGTCATTTTCATATTAACTACTGAAATTATTAGTTAACTCCCTATCTATTTTCCCTTCCCCTTATTAAGACTATGTTAATAGCTCCCCTATTGAAATATCCCCTCCCCCTAGTTGAAATATAACCATAAACATCCCGTAGGAATTGCTAGGTCATCTGGACCTTAGTAAGAGCCCCCATCTCTGCATAAATTCCCCCCCAAGGTGTTTGGACTCCTTCCAAAACACATAGAACCCCTCTCCAAATGCAAACCCCCCACCCCACGCATTTTCTTTGGAATTTATTAATGTTTGTTTAAAATAAATCACCAAGCACCGAAACATCACACTGTTTCCTAAAGTCTAAACCCACCCGCGCCGCGAAAAATTAAAAATTAACGCGCGCACACTTATACTAAACTTCGTGCTTCTTCGCCTCCCATCCACTGTTGGATCACCTCCTCCAGATCTGATGGCTATTATCCATATCGGGCGCCCTCTTGTGTAGGCACGTTAGCACCCGATGTCCAATGGTTTTACCGTCGTACACTGGGACAGCTAGCATCTTCCCATTGCATTGGGCCGCCACTGACAGAAACCGCTTCCGTATCAAAAGTGGTCTGATGCCCTCCCAAAACTGCCCTCCCCTCATATAACATGAGTGCCGCGTCATCCCGCCACGTCGGCTCCACCTCACCCCTTCCTACCTGCGCCTGGCCCACGTCACTTGCCACCGTGTCCCGCCACGTCATCACCCCGCTGTACTGCCACGTCACCCTGCTGACGTCAGCATGCTGACGTCACATCTGTACCAGAGGACCCCACTGCTGACGTCATGCTGACGTCACCCGTCGTACAGCTGACGTCATGCTGACGTCAGCAGCCGAAAAACGAAAAAACGCGCAAGCGCGAAAGTCAAGCTTCGAAGCTCCGGAATGAAAAACAGAGGCAGTTTTCGATGCGCGATTAGCACGAAGCGCTAATCGCGCATTGCTATGGGAAATGGGCCATCTTGGAGAATCTTTAGGGAATCTTTTGATTCCTTGGCCCTTTTTGCACCGAAAATGGCAGAAAAATCCCGATTTTTCCAATTTGAACGTATCCGAAGACAGAGTGAGACCCAGTTCAGAGGTTAAAGAGTATCAGAGCAGTTGTGAAGATAAAAAGCATGTCAAAGAGTATCCGAGTAGCGGAAAAGTGTATCAGAGGAGATTGTCTCAGGGCTCGAGGCAAATCCAGAATTAAAAGGAAAGCCCTGAAAGTCAAGAAGCAGTTGAGGACACATTGAAAGCTCACCAGCACAAATGACTGCACATTAAACTCACAGGAGATCAGTGGACTAGAACTCAATGCACAGTTATGACAGAACCAGTGCACCAAGCCATAGAGGACATCGCATTAAATCAATTTTTGATCCAGCTGCCATTGGCGCAGCCCAAAAAAGACTTGCTTACATTTAATTCCAGCATAAGTTAGGTTTAGAAAGCTTTTTTCCTGCAGGCCTGTTTAGGTCGGTTGTAATAAATGACTTTAGATATTTTGCTTATATATACCACCCTGAAAAATGGAGTAGGGTTTGGTTGGTTGTTTGAGCTTTGTTGGTTCGATATTTTGCTTGAGCAGAGACTCGCACTGTAAATGTGATGCTTTCTATAATCAAAGACTGCTGAAAGTATGGATTCTGAATCTGGCTGTTGTGTCTTACTGGTCGAGGAGTGACTATGGAATTCTTGTGCTTCGACATGGTTCAATAAGTGTTTCTTTAACTCTGTTTAGTTTTTATGTTTGTGTTATCATCAATCCACCATCTAAATTGCAGAAAAGAAGAATAGTT
>APFE030308512.1:0-16259 GCA_000404065.3 Pinus taeda | reverse complement strand
GGGAAGTATCTTGATCCCTTAGCTTAGTTTCTATTTTCAAAAGTCAAAACAAATTTTCTCTTTTCATTTAAAAGCATTCGTTTCCATTCTGAGCATAAAAAAGAAATACAAACAAAAATATTTTCATTTCTGAAATAACAACGTTTTTTAAGGCACTAGTCATTTGTGTGTTTCCTGTTTTATCGTACGGTTAATGGCTATTGCTTATATTACGTTTTGATTTTAGATCTCAGATTGACAGTCTTATTTAAATCAAATAATTCTCCTAGAACTTTCATCTTAGCTTTTAGCTTAACTTTCCATTAGGGACTACCCCCCTTAGCTAGCCTAGGAGATAGCTAAAACGGAGAGAGTTGGGATCAGTGTGACAGCCCCTTCTCTGAGTTCCCTGCCACCAACATCACCTTGTTGGGAGTTGAGGCTTCTCTTGAAATGTGTAGGTAGGTGCGGGCCGGCCGGTTCAACAAATGGCACTGTTACCTATAACATGTATACATTTGCTGCAAGAAGGGTATCTTACTATCACTGATCTGTTAAGCTCCGCCCCATGTGAAGCTCTAGTCCCATCGATTCCCTTTATTCCATAAGATTATGCGAGTGAACCTAAGACTTGAACTGGCAAACAATTTAGGGAGAGGGTATATCACCTTAATAGATTATGGAAATAACGTACACCACATCCTAAGCAACAACCATTACTCTTCTAAGCTATAACTATGATCATTGAATACGGAACTACAGTGTGTAAGCTCACTAGCATTTAGTATGTTAATAATCTATTTCGAAGGTACGCATTCGGTTGCTCAATAAAAGAGGATATTATGATACGGCTACTTGGAACTGGATGTTGCAGGCGAATGCTTAATCCCTGCTTCTCTTCCATTAGTGTTGAAGAACCCTCCATTCACGGTGATCTCGGATCCATTTATCTCAGCGTTCTCGTCATTTCCCATGCATGTAAGCTTAGCCTTAGCCCGTTGGCACCTGGAAATTGAAGTCTTCGATTCGATTATTTTCCTCTGCCAGATTTAGGAATAAAAAGTCGGGTCACCTTAGCACTTCAATACTACTTCACCGACTTAGTCCTTTTTCCTGTTGAGACAATGAAACTAGTACTTTATGGGACCATAAGTCAAGGCATTGTTCTAAAAGACACCCCCGCATCTATACAAATGACATAGCAAGGTGGGGAATCGAATCGTAATGCCGAACACGGATTGGAAAATAAATGTAACATCGAGGGTATCATATTTCCATTGGCTTTTTGGAGCACGAACCCTGACTTTAAACAATACCAAATATTGTCACATTAGGTAGCATTATAAATCATATGCAATCTCAATTTAATATACCTCTCTCACGTCTAACAAGCTGAGCAGGAAATAACCCCAATAACTACACTCTTCATTTAGGGAACTCCAGTGTGCAAACTCACTAGTATTTTGTAGGTTAATAATCTATTTCAAAGGTATAAAGTCACTTGAACTAGCATTTTATGGTACCTGGTTACCTGACTGAGTCAACGTATAGTTCTGAAACTCACCCACTTTTTTTATAAAGTTAAATACTATTTACTATTCACATTGATGGCATGTTAAGTTATGAATTTTTAATTTAGAATTAATTGGTTTATTTCAAAATTAACCTGGTTATCTGACTGAGTCAACGTATAGTTCTGAAAGTCACCCACTTTTTTTATAAAGTTAAATACTATTTACTATTCACATTGACGGCATGTTAAGTTATGAATTTTTAATTTAGAATTAATTGGTTTATTTCAAAATTAACATAGTTACTAGTTTATAGTTGATTATGAGTAGGATTGAAAAATTTATTTATGATTAAATAAAATTATTTAATATTTATGATTAAATAAAATTATTTTTTAATTTTTATTTAATTTAAAAAATAATATAGATTAATTACTAATAATAAATAATAGTAAATTAAATATTTTTCTAATTATGGTTAATATATATACCTATAATTTGAATAAGTGTAATAATTACCAATATAATAAATGTAATAAATTCAATTTTATAAATAATAAAATAGTTGTATTTTTAATTTATAAAACAATAAAATATATACATTTCAATAAATTTCATCAAATTAAATGAGTAAATTACATATATATATATATACTATATTGTACATATTTATTTACATTTGTTTTATTTATAATAATAAATTGATTCATTATTACAATTATTAGAGCCAAGTGAATTTTTGGCCATATCATATTTATAATTCTAATTATTTTTTGGAAAAATTCATATCAATGCATTGATTAATAATAATAATAATTAGTTTAATTAGTCGAGGTTATGTTGCTAAAGCACCTTGCTATTGAGAAGTCAGAGTTCAATTCAAGTGAGGGGTTGGGTCTCTCTGAGTAGACCTACCTGCATTTTATTTATTATATATACTCATTTGGTTTTGTTTATTCGTAATACTAAATTCAGGAATTTTTAACTAGATGATAAGATTATTTAATTATTACAAGTATCAAGCACAATAAACGCATGGCCACATTGAATTCATGATTATATCTCAATGCGTCAATTGATATGTCACGTGGATCCACCATCCAGGTGGGATTGGGAATAAAGGCATACTTTCCTCGCTGAAAAAGAAAAGAAAAGACTTTGAACCGGCGTAATTGGTGACGAGGTTCCACTATCCACATCAGGTAGTTAGTTGATATTTGTGTTACGTGGATCCACCCTCCACGTGTGATTGGGAGTAAAGGCATATTTTCCTCATAGGGAAAAGGTGTAAGTGGTGACCTGGCCCCACAGTCCACATCAAATAAAAGAAACCGACTCTGTTTTGGTGAGAGCACAGAACCGGTAGACCTCTTAGCATTTAACGTTGGTTGTGGGTTCGATTTTCATCGCTAGCGAAATAGACCTTCCTACCATCGAACCAAGTGAGTCGATTTTCATACTTTCTAATGTACCGTGTTTACCGACACTGGCTAGAGTACGACCCTACATTCCAAGTCAATAAACGAGAGTCTATTAATTCATAATATTTGACTAAGTTTAGTTTAATTTAAACCAATCTAAATATTTTATTTATTTATTCAAACTTTGATCTATTAAATACGAGTGATATATAAGTTGATCCCACTCAGCACACCGTCCATATTTATTAAATACAAGTGATATATAAGTTGAAGTTGATCCCACTCAGCACACCGTCCATATTTCATAAATCATATGAACTTAGAGTTGAAGAGATAGAAACCCGATGGACAGACCACAAACTCAGTTACACATAATTTTTTCTTTATGTAATGGCAGAATCCTACTACCTAGCAAATCTAATGGCAGTCCTGAAGTTGAAGTTCACTAGTACGCAAGGAAAATGCTCTTACACAGCTCTTTATAGAGGTTGAGGTATTCAAATAGGAGAAACATGAATCTCCACTGCATAAATGAACAAGGATTAGGGAAAGGAAACAAAACTAGAGATAATTGGTTGTAAATTTAACCACCGCTTCGACATACAAAAATGTCCAACAAATACAAGCCTAATGGGCAGACAAAAAACTGAACTCCATATAAGTTTTTTAATCCTACCACCTACAAAGTTTAAGGACGAACCTAAAGTTCAATAACGCTAAGAGCAAAACCACTGAGAGAACTGTATATAGAAGGTCTGGGGTAGTCAATTAAGAGAAACAAGAATTTCTGCTACATAATAAATGTACAGAGATCTGGAAAAGTGAACAAAACCAAAAATCAATGATTAAAAAACCAACGCTTTGACTAAATAAATGTCTAAAATCATCACATCTACCCATACCCAAAAACCCTCAACCCTCCAGTAAAAGAAACTGAAATTCAGATACTTCTTTAAATACATAAATAAATAAATAAAGATTCGATTAAAAAAAAATAAAATTGATGTGCTTCTTTAAATTACATCTAATACCATGCTGAAATATACTAAACAATTCCCGATTCTGACAAATCTTCGCCCCCATAATGCAGTGAATCGAAGTCCATAATTAACTAAAGACAAAACCTCGGGACCTACAGAGTTCCACGATTATGATTCCGATTCCATAATCAGTGCAACAAATAACCCAAACGATCTCATGAGTAGCGAAACTGAGTCTATGACAAGAAACAATTTCTAAGTGTTTCTCGCGCTCCTACCTCCAGATAAATAGCCCTACCCAGATCTATAGAAATGAATTTTATTTTATTTGGGAATGTGGATACCCGGGTTTCTTGAATTTCAAAACAACTAACCCAGTTTAATGTTTGTTCAGGGAATATATATATACTATATTGTACATATTTATTTACATTTGTTTTATTTACATTTGATTCATTATTTGGGAATGTGGATACCCGGGTTTCTTGAATTTCAAAACAACTAACCCAGTTTAATGTTTGTTCAGGGAACCTGTAAATCTCTTTGGAGTCTAATTATTTAGAAAAGAATCACACAATAAACTTAAACCTGATTTATTAATTGATTTCAGCACATCGTTGCTTTTTTGAGATTCAACAAAAATTCTAAATCTAATAGCCAGATGGATAATTGAAGTCTTCGGAAGGTACCTGAGAAAGATATTGCTCCAGAGCAACAGTGCACACCCGATCCTTTGCACACGATGCTCTCCACATTGTATACTCAGCAAAGTCGTTGAAAGCAAGAAATGAACAAACAGAGCACCTTAGCAATTTTGAAAATAATTAGTCAATTGTTGTTCACAAATAAATCAATTCAATTGTTGTTCACAAAGAAATCAAATCGACAAACTCCACGGTACCTTGAAAATCTAGCTCTGTAGTTCACTCAGCGCTTTGCACCCTAAGTGCTCTGCTCTTGAACCTGAAATCAAGAAATTAAAAACAAACAAAAAACTATTAGTGCAGAAACATTTACAAATAACAAATGAATTGCTGAAACCAAACCCAAAAACATTAAAGGATAACCATTAATATGAATAAATTAAATTAAAGCGCAGATCTCCCACACCTCATCTATCCATTCAAAAAAGGAATGGAGATTGCGTTGGCCAATTTGTTTCATCGAAATCCTCTGTTTCAGAAAAGTTTTCCTCTGTTCTGCGCTCGCCCCAGGTGGTTAATTTCACACCAACAACCACATGTAAAAACAACAATAACAACAACACAGGCTGCACAAACATTAAAAAAAAAAAATTAACAAAAACAAAGGCAGCACAAGCTTACAAAATATCCAACAAAGAACAAACACATAGACAGAAAAAAGGGAGCACTCCATATATTCAATCATAACACACCACACAGAGGAGATCAAGAAAAACAGACGGCACAGAATCAACGTTAATTGCACTCTCTCTGTGTATATAACGCCATGCCATCTTTTCTCTCTCGATCTAGAAAAACAGACGGCACAGAATCAACGTTAATTGCACTCTCTCTGTGTATATAACGCCATGCCATCTTTTCTCTCTCGATCTAGAAAAACAGATGGCACAGAATCAACGTTAATTGCACTCTCTCTGTGTATATATATATATATAACGCCACGCCATGCCATCTTTTCTCTCTCGATCGATCTTTTCTTTAGACAACGGTCATGTTTTAGGAATCCTCGACCATCAAGATTCTTGAAATTTTATATTCGTGGAAAAGGCGCATAGCGTGGAAAAGGCGGTTCAAGATTTCTTGATTTCACAAAAGCATAGCGTGGAAAAGGCATAGCGTGGAAAAGGCGGTTCAAGATTCTTGATTTCACAAAAGCATAGCGTGGAAAAGGCGGTTCAAGATTATGGAAAATTGATTTCTCAAAAAGCTAGTGTGGAAAAGGAAAAGGCGGTTTCGTTCTTCCAAAAGCGGTTCCACTCTTCCAATTGAATCAAAGTGGCTTATTATTTACACTAAAGTTCACCTTATAAATGGTAACCGCCTGTGGAGAGGCGCCTGCAGCGCGTCAGGACTCATAACAACCACAAGTAGAAGGCAACGTGGGTTGAAGCTTTTAAGCAGCCAACGGCGATTCAAAAATTAAAATCGCTATCAAATTTAAATTTTACTTTAGAAGTTGTCTGCAAATTTATCTTCAGGTCTAAATTAGTTGGAATTTGGTGGGTAGTTAAACAGGATAATGTTGTGAGACCACTTCAAACCGAACTTCCCATTTTCATTCAAAGCAGTCATGTCCGTAGCTCGAGAAAGACACGCATCACCATTTACCTAAACTTATCCAAAGCAGTCATGACACGTATCACCATTTGGCAACCCTTATCGCACAACCTGCTTGCGTGGCAGTATGGGCCCACCTCTCCGTCTCCGTTCACCTTATAAATGGTATATGGTTTTGGAGATCTCACATTAAAGTTCACTTTAAAAAATGAGAAATTACAAAAAGATATATTGTTTCAAATAAATTATATAAAAAGATATTTAAGAAATTCTGGAAAGATGCATGGTTTTGATGTCATAGTGTCAATTCATTATATGTGAATCAGAAATGATAAAATTAGAATCATGTTCGTCCAAAATGTTAGTTTAAATCTTTTGTTGTAAATTATTTTTATTTTAATATTTGGAGTGGTACGTTTATATTTATATTTATTCTTTGATATTTTTTAAAATTTAGTATAAAATAATTTTTTGTTTAATAGAAATGAGATTGATATTTTTAATAATTAATAAATATTATTATAGCTATTATATGTGGGTCAGTATTGACATTTATTATTTATGTAAAGCAAGTTTTATTATTTATGTAAAGAAAGTTTTAAGTGATATTGTTTATTTATTTTTTTTATTAAATAAAATTATTAATGAGAATATATTTACTAAAGATCATATTTATTTATAGTAGTTTAATTAAATGTTTTGATTTCTATAATATTTATGTGTATATTTTTTATAGGTTGATTTTCAATAAGTACATTTTTACTTATTTATTTGGTATTTAAATGTTGTTTTCTAGTGAAAAAGGCGTTTTAAATATTTTTTTTCTTACAATTTGTTATAAAGAATGTCTCCAAGTGACATATGTTTAAGCATGTCATCAATGAACCAGAAATCGGAATAAAGAAAGGCTTTTGTAGTAGTCATCCCACCTATACATCTCCTACTTCAAACCTCGCTAGGATTTTCCCCACAAGGCAAAAGAAGCTTGTCATTGGCTAGAAAAAAGTGAGGTGGTAGTTTTGATTGGGTGTAGAGTAAAACAGAGATGCCTCCAAAGAATTTGTCATAAAATGTTTAGCAAAGGCATCATCATCATCATCGGGCCTCTATTACCACTTAGAATCCATAGACAATAGGAGGGATGTCACTTATCTTATGAGGTAAGGATCACACCTATCCCACTGTGTGATGACAATAGGAGGGATACCACTTACCATAAATGGTAAGGATCACGCCTATCCTATTGCCTTTTGATCTTCCCAACTTGACCCTTAAGAGTCAATGGTAGAACACCTGCATCTCTAACTTGAGTGGGATGCCACTTACCATATATGGTAAGAATCATGCCTAACTCAAGCAGTCGACACCCATTGTCCAGATGAGCGGGAAACTAGATGCCAACTAGGTTGTACTCCATTAATACTATCCAGAGTTCCCTCAACCCCAGGAGCTCTAAGGCTCAATTCCTCACCCTGGGAGCTCGTACAAGGGTGAATATCATAGCTCAGTGTCTTCGATCAGCTGGGACCCTTACCTGGGAGGGTCACATCCATTAGTCCAAGCTTCTCTCTAAAGACCTAGAAGTTCCCTTTCAAAAAATCCTTGGTAAGTGTATTTGTTATCTTCTCATCAGTCAAAATGTGATGGAGTCTCACAACTCCTCTCTACAACATGTTTCGAATGCAGTGATACCTTATCTCAATATGCTTAGACTTGTCATGAAATATGGGATTCTCTGCCAGTCGAATCCCACTCTTGTTGTCACAGTATATGATTGTCGTATCCAGAATCTGCTCAAATAGCTCTCCAAAGAGCTTTCTCAACCAAACTACCTCGCAACAAGCCATGCTAGTAGCAATGTACTCTGCCTCGATCATGCTTAAAGCCACAAATTTTGTTTCCCGCTCATCCAATATATCATCGCAGACCCCAGACTAAAGTAGCACCTTGATGTGATTTTCCTATCAATAACATTTCTAGTCCAGTCAACATCAGTGTAATGATGAATTTGTACATCTCCAACAATATATATTCGACCAAGATTAATTGTCCCATGAAAATATCTCAGTACGTGTTTGGCAACAACCCAATATGCATGGAGGGGCTCGGTCATGAATTGACTTAAAGTGTTCACTGCAAAGCATATGTACAAACGAGTTTCCACCAGGAACAGTAATGCCCCAGTCAATTGTCACTACTCGAAAGGGTCTGCCAAGTCAGTTCCAACAACGTCTCCACATAACTTCTTGAAGTTTATCTCCATTGGGGTGGTCAAGGCTTTGAATTTTTTCATTCCAAATCTTTCCAATAACTTCACAACATATTTTCATTAAGAATGGAAAAATCTCTCCAGGTGTCTACAAAACCTCTACTCCCACGAAGTAATGCATCATACCAAGATCACTCATTTCAAACTCAGAGGCAAACTCCCTCTTACACTCGAGCATCAAGGACTCACTACCTATCAAGAATAGATCATCAACACATAAAACTAAAATCAAAGGGATACCTTAGAACACTTTGAAGTAGAGGTTCAAATCAACACTTCTTCTTGTGAATCCAAGCTTCACCAATTAACTTTCGATATAGGCATATCGGGCTCTGTGGGATTGCTTCAAACCATATAGTGTTTTCTTCAACCTGCAAACACGAGTCTTCATGTCCTTCACTTCAAATCCCTTAGGCTGCTCAACATATACTTCTTCTTGTAGTATGCCATGAAGAAATGTCATATTTACATCCATCTGTTGAAGAGTCCATACTTGACTAGTAGCAAGGGCAACAATTGATCTAATAATAGTGTAGTAGGCAATGGGAGCAAATATATTGTCATAGTCTTCTCCCTCTTTCTGGGAGAAACCTCAAGCCACAAACCTTGATTTGTACTTCTTAATGCTTCCATCAACTCTATGCTTGATCTTATATATCTATTTTGAAGTTACGATAGACATTTTCCTTAGGTCTTGACACAACATCCCATACATTATTCTTCATAATCGATTCATATTCTTTGAATATGGCATCCTTCCAAACGTGTTCTTTCATAACTTATTCAAAGGTAAAAGGCTCATCCTGGATCATAGTGGTCATAGCTACAATGTATCCCTTATATCGACATGGCTTCTTACTTTCTCTAAAGGCCCTTTTGGCAAGAACATATCTCTCAGTATATTGTAAAGTATCACGAAGCCATAATGGTCTCTTCTTGGCAAGGGGACCACTTGGAGGAGGATCCAAGGGGTCCATAGGCTCCATGGGATCATAAACAATGTCCTTCTAATATTTTGGCATAGAAGGACCTTCTAATATGTTCATATCATCATATTTCTTCTTAGTAGGAGAAGGTGGAGGAAGGTCCCTTGCTTTTCCAAGGGAAGCATCTTCATCGAAAGTTACATCCATGTTAAACTCGATCTTCCTTCGACCAAATATGTATATTCTAAATGCTTTAGAATTTTCACAATAACCAACAAATGTACCAATTTATTTATGGTGGCTTCCAACTTGTTCCTCTTGTCCTTTGACACCTGGAAATATAGGGGGAAACCAAATATCAGGAGATGTCCAATGTCAGGTTTCACACTTGTGAATACTTCTTTGGGAGTCTTGTTGTCTAATGCTTGATGAGGAACCTAGTTTTGAAAACATATACTATTGTATTTATACCTTATCCCCATAGGAATTTCAACAACTTTTGATTATGCAACATAGCTCGGGAAGTGTCAACGATGGACTTGTTCTTTCTTTTGGTCACTCCATTATGCTCAGGATTATAAGGTACAATGATTTCCTTCTTGATACCTTCCTTCTTGCAGAAGTCAATGAATTTATCTGAAATGTACTCTCCACCATTATCAAACTTGAAGATTTTGATTTTCTTCCTTGTTTGATTCTCTATCAATGCATTGAACTCCTTAAACATATCAAAAGCCTCATACTTATGCTTCAAATAGTATATTCATGTCTTCCTGGAGAAGTCGTCAATAAATATTATATAGTAGAGTTTTCCACCAAAAGAGTGTAAAGGCATTGGTCTACATAGGTCAGAATGAATGAGTTGAAGAATATCATTGGTCTTGTTCCTATTAGAGGGGAATAGTCCCCTTGTCTTCTTTCCACTGTCACATCCCGGACATACTCCATCGTGATTGGCTTGAAAATTAGGCATCCCATAAACTAATTTCTTCAGTTTTGGTAGATCTTCATAATGTAGATGTGCCAACCTTCAGTGCCATATCTCACTTTGATGATTAGTGTTGTGGACCATTGCTAGCATAGGTCTTCCCTTAACTCTATAAAGTCCTTCAACTCTAGATCCCAAGGTAAAAGCATACCTCATGTGCAATTACATAGGCCATGTGAGGAATTTTCCTTTGATGAAAGCTACTATCATACCCTTGTCTTCCATAGCACAAATAGATACCAAGTTCTTCTTTAATCCCGTAACGTACATCAAATCATGAAGAAGAATGGATTCACTAGAGTCCAAATGAAATCTGATGGAACCAAAACCCTTCACAGGATGAGTAGAGTTGTCTCCAAGAATGAATTTTAGACTTGTCTCCTTCTCCACTAGGTTAGAGAAGACTTCCTTGTACCCAGATAAATGTCCAAAAGCCCCACTATCTACCAACCAACTATGATACGAATCCAAAGGGAAAGAACTAGAAAGAGCATAAATAACAATATATTTAGATTGACTAGAAGTTGCATTTCATACTTGGAGTTCCTTCATAGTCATCTAGAGTATCTATTTTCCTTCTATCATCCCTTATTCTTCTATCATCTCCTATTCTTTGATCATCACATGTTATTCTATTGTTTAACATGTTATTGTTGAAGCCACGATTATTGTTGTAATTGGACCTTGAAGCATCTCTCTTCTTCGGGTAGTCTCAAGCATAGTGACCATGCTTGTAACAGTTGTATCATTTAATATCCCTTAACCTTTTATTAGAGTCCTTTGATTCAAGAGGAGACCTTCTTGAACCAGATGTTCTTCCCCTTCCTTTCCTCTTTTTGTTTTGAGTGGCAAATGCAGAGGGCTCTCCTTCTTCATGCTTTTGAATTCTTCCTCTAGTAATCATCATGGCCTCTTCTTGAGTGCATTTCCCAACGAGCTCATCAAATGATGGAATACCATTATTGTTGCTTAAAGTAGTAATGAAAATTTCCCAAATATGAGGAAGACCTTGAAGAGTCACCACCACTAGCTCTCTGTCCGATATTTGTTCACCAACAAATTGCAATTGATGATCCCTTAGGCAGAATACTCTCATGATATAGGATTGCACATATTCCCCTTTGTTCATCTTCATTTCTTTGAGTTGATTTTTCAAAGATAAGATATGATTCAATTTGTTGAAACATTCTAACCAACTTGCCATAAATATCCTTATGCTTCTTCAAGATACCAACATAAACAAGAAAATGATCTTGCAAATCATCAATGAAAAATTCTAAGCTTTGGGCTCACCTTTCTTGTATTTGGATTTGATAACAACAGAAGCATTTGATGGAGACTCGGGTACCTTTCCTTTCACATATTCCAAAACAGCATTGTCATCTAGTATAACTTTCAACCTGATCTCCCAAGTAACAAAGTTAGACAAGTCACCCAACTTCTCATTATCCTTGAATTAAGAGGTAGACATCTTGACCAAATCAAATAGTCTCCTTCAACTTCTTTTAAGAATGATTTCTCTTGTCTCTTGTCTTCACCTTAACTTTGCTACAATGTTAATTTTCCACTGTTTTATGTCGTTACAATCACTTTAGACCAATTATTTTCTTTAAATTAGTTCAACACAATTTAATCTTCCAATGACCAATAGAAATTGTAGATAGAACAATAAATGCAATAGACAATAGAATACAATCAAGAGCAATAAGGGACACAAGGATTTGGTCAAAGACCGGGGAAAATCCCACAACAGGGATAACCCTTTCAAATTCTTCTTCTTATTAGATTATCATAAAATATTTAGAAAAGAGAGTAAAATATTTCAATTCACCAAGCGTCAAAGTCAATCCCAAAGCCAACCAAACAATATCCAATAGATGATCCTTATAGACAAATCTTTCCAAAGTCAAAATCTTTGAAGTATGTGGTTAACTACCAACAAAATTTAGGTCCAGATAGCAGTTACATGGACCCAATAATAGTGAGTGCGGCTGAAACTCTCCAGCCATAGGGAATACCCTATCAAGCAAGCGGTTGCAGCCAAGATGTCCACGAACCAACCATGTGGCTCTAGAACAATATCTTCTTTTTTCACATGTGAGCTTTGACCCTGCAATTTCAGACTTGTACAAACCAATTTCATGAACCAATTTCGGACCTGTACGAACCAATCCAAAGAAGAGGGAGAAGAAGATGCTTGATGATGATATCGAAATGAGGTTAACTTGTCTTGTATTTATATGCTTCCAAGGGTGTCCAATTTCCCTTAAAGTTGACTTGTACTTTTGTGCACATGTGGGTTTCCTCCTTTAAAATACATTTTTCCTTAACCAAATTAAATCCTTCCAAAGGCTATGAGGGGTCTTTCTTAACTAGGAAGACTATTCAAAGGAGAGAATTTGTCCCTCAGGTTCCAAATTAACATTTACTAGATCAAGGTTGTCAGTATGTTCATGGGGATACTATAAAAATGGTTTTATGGCTGTTGTTTTGCATGTGGGTAGGCTTTGGCACCCATTTCAAGTCGTTTAATTGATGAAAGCATGTCGATCTTGTTAGGTAAACTTGACTCGTGATAGAGTCAAAGGAGGTTAAATAGTAATGGTTTTGGGGCACATGGTATTATGCACCCATGGTATTATATGTAATGGAGCCTATAAAATGCTCGAAGGACTTCATTGTAATGCAAAGGCTTGGAGGTGAGCGGTGAAGGCTCACTTGGCCGGATTGGCTAGGATTTTGGACAAGGATAATGAAATTTCATTATGAACAGGTTTTTCCCAGATTTGGGGTTTTCCCAAATAAACATGTGTGTTTATGTGTTTATGGTTGCTGCTGGTTATTTTTATATTTTTTCATCTCGGTAAATCTCAATATTAATTTATGTTCTTTGGTAAATTTCTGAACAATTGGTATCAGATCCATGGTTGAGGCTTTGGGCTTTGAATGTACGCCTTCAGTGAAGGATTTATTTTAGCCCAATGGATAAAAGGATCAGCCCAGAAGTTTGTTGTTATTGTTCGTGAGATCACCGTTGAAAATGGTTAAAGAGATAATTGAATTTAGATTTGGTATGAATATGGATCAATGATGTGGTCAGGGCCTGCGTTGAAGGACTGAGACAGGCCATCGAGCTTCAGATCTGATCAATTGGATTTCTACATGCCTAATTGCTTAATCAGATATGTATCATTTGTTGGATTGATTTCACGTGAAGAAGTTGAAGGACGAGAAGCGTTGGAAACAAAGCCAAGGAAGGCAACAAAGAAACAAAACAAAGATGCCCACAATTGAGAGAAGATGGGTCAGAAAAGCAGCAACAATAAACAAAAAAAATAATGAAGTCAAAATTATTACATGTAAATGGGCATAATACTGTAAGAATTGGTAAGGCATGTGTACCCTTGGGTAATCATCGGTAAAGTCTGGGTTAGACCTAGGTGATAGGGGCGATGTCGGGTTAAAAATACCCCAGGTAAAACTTTGAGGGGGGTAAGAGCTAGAGTGAGTGAGATTGTCTCACTTAGCAGGTTTGACTGGAGTTAGTCAAGGAACCCCAAGTCAAGTTTAAGAGGGGAATTGTTAGGTAAACTTGACTTGTGGTAGAGTCAAAGGAGGTTAAACAGTGATGGTTTTGGGGCACATGGTATTGTGCACCCATGGTATTCTTCCCGTGGTATTATATGTAATGGAGCCTATAAAATGCTCGAAGGACTTCATTGTAATGCAAAGGCCTGGAGGTGAGCGGTGAAGGCTCACTTGGCCGGATTGGCCAGGGTTTTGGCCAAGGATAATGAAATTTCATTATGATCAAGTTTTTCCCAGATTTGGGGTTTTCCCAAATAAAATGTGCGTTTATGTGTTTATGGTTGTTGCTGGTTATTTTTATATTTGTTTCTCTCAGTAATTCTCTGTAATTAATTTGTGTTCTTGGTAAATTTCTTAAAAGATCTCTTAGATATTTCAAGCAAATGAGTTGTTCCACAAGATATTTTGTTAGTGGTAACTATATTTATTGATTTGCAACAATATTTGGTGTGGGGCCACATTGATGATTGAGATCTTTGACTCATTAGTTTGTGGATTTATTGATGTGATTTTTCTTATATATATTTCATAGACTTCAAGGCTAGTGAACAATATGCTTGTACAATATGAATTCCTTAAAAGTGGTGATAAAAACAACTCCAATGCTAGAGTGATTGAGTTTATGTTCCTTATCAACAACCTCCTATTATGGGTACCTTGTAGGCTTAGGGTTACTAAATTGTGGGCCTTTACTTCTAGTTGCCTTGGGAATCCCCATACACATTGTCAACATGTTATGGGGGAATGTCTTATTGGCTTAAAGAGGTCTATGACCATGACACTCTGTTGTATGTGTACGATGTATTAAAGGGGTTTTTAAATGTTTTGAGAATGTTTTAGTTTTCACCAATGTAATTTAATGAGAGATTTTGTTATTGAACTAGACATGATTATGCTTATGGAGGATTGCTTATGAAATCCGCTTGTATTTTATAAAATGTTTGATTATACATTAAATAATATTATTAATAAATGAAGGAAGCATTTTACCAAATAATAACCTTTTATAGACAAGTAAGATAAATGTGCCTTATAGTAATAAAACACCTCTTATATGTGATATTTATTTAGTTCTAAAATTAAAAAACATTTATTAGTTTACAAAGTATGCATTGAATCTAATGCTCCATCCTTAGTTAGCATAAAGGGTGGTACCTTCCTCTAGCATTGTTTGTGTTATCACACATTTAAAAGATAGTATGAAATAAAATGACTATTTTGCTTTTTGCTCATAAGTTATGGTTAACACAAGAAATAGGCAATTTTTTTCTTTTAGATATTCAATGGATAGAGACAACATCCTATGAGTTAACACAAATTGTTGGCACCAATGTTGTTGGGCATTCAATTAATTCAATGCCTCATTTGAATCCTCTAGGTTGAGGCACACTAGTTTTTGTCTATGGGTTTACTAGGGATTCAATTTATGAATGTATGGAAGCATAATTTAGGGTTCTTTATGAGATTTTCATTGGAAAATAAAATAAAATAAAATGGTGCTCTAGCATGCCACATAAGAACCTTTCAACTAAAGATCCATGAGTAGAAGGTATTCATTATGCTGAAGTTGCATAACACTTGCGCCTAAACATCAATAACGTTACTTAAAATCAAATTTAATAACTCACAATGTGATGCAACAAGAGTGAATTGGAAGGATAATTGTTTATAACTTGAAAGGACATGAGGATGAACATGTGGCCTACTAAATTATAATATATTTGTTTTCCATTTTTCTTTTTTTTAATGAATGCATGAGATGAACATGAAAATAACCCCATGAGGCCTAGTGACTTGGATGAACTTAAGTGAAAAATCACGATCCGCCTCATACTTTCTTCTAACTATACTTCATTTTCCTAATTTTTTTCATTATTGATATGTTATCTTAGCACACCTGCAATAAATCATAAACCATTTTGAAAAAAAAAAACTTAAGCTTATATATACTTTTGAACTAATTAACAATATGGACCTTTTCAAATATTTATACCTAATCACATTAATAAGAAGAAAAAATCTCATATATGTTTACCCTAACATTTAACATATTGGTTCCTTTACAAAGGGAAATGAAGATTCCCACTAAATTCTTTGATTCATTAAATTTATGAAAATTTTGTTATATTATATAGGTTTTTATACTCTTTCCCATTTTTTTAATTTTATATATTAAAAAAAAAGAAAATCCTTGAAATAATATCTTTATAGTCCATATAAGGAATATACATTTGTTTATCACCAAGGGGCTCTTAAACAACAAGACTCAAAATCCATTATATGGATATACTCATTATGAGTTCACATGTCACATGTTGGAATTGAACGTAGGTGGG
>APFE030308511.1:0-11464 GCA_000404065.3 Pinus taeda | reverse complement strand
GGGTGAGAGGAGGTCTGTGATCTTCTGGTCTTCAGTCTTCCACCAAGTCTAGAATTCCCCCTACTCATACTGTGAGTTCATTGATCAGTTTGTGTATCCAGTCACATGCCTCTTAAAGAGGACCCCTCCTATCAAATTGTCCAAGGATATGTAGAAAATCTTGCAGCTATCCAGAAGATACAAAATTGGTGATTGGTACTTGTACCAAAACCACACTGTCGTCAGAATTTATGGCTGTGAGTTCTGTCCCTACAGGCTCCCAAAATATGTCCCTATGAGGCTATTTTCCCTGGAGTACTACAGACAGCTTATAAACTCTGATCTAACACACTTTCATAGAGACAAGAAGAAAGCCAACCTGAAGTTCAGGGACCACCTAGGCCCATTTGTCATGAACAAAAAATATGGTTGGCAAGAAGCTGACCAAATACTAGGACATCAACTCAAACTCAAGAGAAGCTTCTGGTGGGTCCCTTATGACCCTGAAGGCTTCATCAGTGCCAGGAGGGTCAAATATAGGCTGCTAGCCAATAAGCATTGCCCAATCCCTCAAATACAACACTTTGCTAATCAAGATGAATGGGTGCCTGAGTCAATAGTAGAGGAATTGACTCAGGAAGAAATAATGGAGCAGACTGTAAAGGACTTGGAAAAAACTCTTGACTTAGACTCTTGTCAACATGTCTTGTTCAAGCAACTAGTTCAAGCAGGAGAAGGCACCTCTACTACTCCAGCTGCACAGGACATCCAACAGTGTCCAACAACAGCAACTACAGGAAAGGGAAAGGAGAAAATGGATGAATAGCAAGAGGTAGAGACAGGGCAGCTTAGCACATCAAAGGATCAGCAATTAGAGCAGGCCTCTCCATAGCAAAATGAACAAATTCAAAACCCAGTTTTGCAGACTCCTCTCAATGATGAGAGAGGGAAAAAGAGAGACAGAGAGGAAATCACACCTCCAACAGGGTCATCACAACAACCAGAGGCTAAGAGGCCGAGAGTAGACCCTGAGGCAGAAGAAGGAGACATAAGTGAAGAACTGGCAGAAAGCCACAACAAAGAAAGGCAAACAAGACAACAGACTGCCACTAGCTCATTTCAGCTAGAACAGGCCCAGCATCAGACCATAGAGGTGTCCTCCTCCAGACAACAGGGAAAAAAGCCAGCTACAATTAAAGAAGGCTTCAAAGATATCAAGGCAGAAATTGAGTTGGTAAGGGTGCAACTCTATGAGCAATTCCTGAATACAACCCTAGCCAAAAAGCAAAGATTAATGGCTGCCTATGATCTAAAGGAAGAAAATATGATCTTCACTCATCTAAAGCCCAAAGTCCCACATCCAAAGACCACAACAGATTACTACAGGACAAACCTAGAGGTCTTTGCTAAAGACATACACCCCATGGATCAGATTGAGCTGCGCAAACAGAATGGGGAGATGGTGTATGCAACACTTGCTGACAGGGCAATGCTAGCCCATCAGCTAAAAGAAGCCTTGAAGAACACCAACAGACAGCTTGATTATGAAAGGCTGTCCTCCTCTGCAAAAAATAACAGAATAAAGACTCTAGAGGACATAATTGTAGATTTGGGACATGACCCAAAGGACCCAAAGGGTGTTAGAGCCCTTATAAAGAAAAAAGAGGATGATATAGATGCACTGAGAAGACAGGCAAAATTGCCTCCTACCATCCATCCTGAAACAACAGAGCTTGCACAAGAAAAGCAGGTGGATAATGCCATGGAGCTGCTGCTGGTCATGAACCAAAGGATACTACAAATGGAGGCAGAGTTAGAGAAAGCTCTGCAGGACAAGCAAGGGGAATCAGCCTCCCATCCCCCTCAAACTTCAACAAATCTTGAACCTGCCCCTCCAACAAAAGCAACAGTAGCCCCTGCTACTGCTCCAGCACCTACTACAGCTACATCAGCAATAGGAGCAACAGTAGAAGCAACAGCAGTAGCAGAATCCAGCATGGGCATGGAGGAGTTGATGAAGGCTGTTAAAGAGCTGGAAACTCAAGTCACTGAAATAAATATTGCCAAGGAAAAACTGGCCAAGCTGGAGGCCAGTTATGACAAATCAAAGATGACAGTCGCAGAAAAGCAAAGAGAAATAAAGGCCTTGGAGGCCAAAGTGAAAACTCTAGAAAAAGATTTGATGCTAGGTAAAACCCTAGTAGAAATAAAGAAGATTATTTGGGCCAAAATTGGCCAATCTATACAGGACCAATGGAGGTCCATTTAGGAAATTTTTGAACAAGTGGAGCTCATAGAAATAGCTCATGTGGAGATTCAGAGAGCCAGGACAGCCCTGGGAATCATGCCCGAGCAGGCCACTAAAATGATTCATTTCCTAAATAACCGCACTAGAGAGGAACTGGATGCTCTACAAATAAGCAGCAGAATAGATACAATCCTCACAGCCAAAAAGGTATTGACCTTAAGGAATTTTGCTCAGACATTGGAGAGGAAGTTTCAGGAGATGAAGACAGAAATAGATGAATTTAGAGCTAAAATGGCTATTTTACAGGACAAAGAACTGCCAGGCCTAGTGACTAGCACATGACAACTACTGCCATATAATCAGTATATGACAAGGATCAACAATTATGTTGAAAATTAGATCACTGCATCCAGCAGCTCCACAGAAGAAGCAGAGCCTCCCTCTGGGCAATCCCTTTATGACAAGCTGGAAAATCTGTTCTTTATTGAACATGAAATAAATCATCTGTTCAAATTCCCTCCTAACTTTTATAGACATACAGAGGCAGATGAAACAGTGGTAAAAATGAGGAGGCATCAGCTACCCCCAGCTGATTGGTGGCAAGCAATGTTGGATATTTTGCCCAGATAATTCCACTTTGCTTTTTGCCTTTTTGGAGAAAAATCAGAGTTTACAGGTCAGCAGGCAGATCAGCATATAGGTACATCAAGTGGCCATACAGGTGACTCAACAATGCACCCCGACAGCAGGCTAAATCAACGTACAGTTAAAGGCACAACTATAGCCTACTTTCCAGAGCCATAAAGTCAAATCTGTCTGACAGACAAATATTGGCTATCTCAGCATTAAAAGCTATATTTATGTTGTCATTTACTTTTTGTAAGAGAGTTAGTGGTGCAATTTATTGCACCATAACTCTCTACTGAGATATTTTATACCCTATTTTTGTATATATATCACCTCAGATAACGCATTGAGGGTCGGTTGTAGTGTAATTCTTTCTGAAGAGCTCTGTTGTATTCTGAATACTTTTTGATAATAAAATTTTCTGATGGAGATTTCTGGTTCCAACGCTGTCTGAAGATGGATATGTAAAGCTCTGTTTTGTTGCAAAATTCTTGTGTCATTTGCTGAATCAGTAAGTTTCTCTTAACAGTGTATGTGTTTCCTATTTATGCCATAACTCTTATGTTTTCATAATCTTAGTAAGTAGAGAAAAAGAATAGCCTAGGATTTGTTTCAAGCACCCTATGCTCAATCTCTATTTCTAAATATTTTTTCTTCTGGATTAGCCATAGATATGAATTCTTAATTGCTCATGTCTGAACTTATCTTGTCAATGGTGAATACTGTTTAAGAATTCTTGACTGCTCTTAAGAAATACCTTCACGTTTCTTCATTTAGCATAGTGAAAGATTCTTAATTGCCTTTCACTCACTAATTCCATAATTTCATCAACAAATCTGATAAATTGTTTCACATATGTCTAACTTGCTCTGCAGCAACACTCTGTTTTCATAAATCCACTTTCACAAGCACAAATACCTCAACTCCATTTCCCAATGGAACAAACTGTCCTGTAATCTGTATCTCAGTTCTATATGAATTCACCAACCCACCAAATTCAAAACAAACAATGCATCATAACTAGCCTAAAACATTCATCAAACAAAGCTAAACTATAAAGAGAGAGCCCTCTCTTGTTGCAGGTAGGCTAGGACCTATAGCTAAAAGATTGGTTAGTAGTTACCTCGGCCGTATTCCCTTAGGAAGCAGGGAACAACCTGAGTGATAACAGGTTCAGAGTGTGAAAAAGTGGAAACATTACTTAATGGGCAAGGAAACAGTAATACATACTGATCATCAGCCACTTCAATACCTACACTCCCAAACTAAGTTGCAACAATCAAGACATTACAGATGGATGGGTTTTCTACAACAGTTTCATTTGGTCATCAGATATAAAAAGGGCATACATAACAAGGTTGCAGACATGTTATCTAGACCCATTATAAATGCATCTATCCTACTTAAGCATAATTTTGTGCTGCGTGAAAGCTACATAGAACAATATTCTCAGGATATGGAATTAAAGATGTATATGCAACTTTGAGTCAAGGAAAAAAAGTAGAAGAATTGGACTATCATGTGAAGGACCGACTCTTATATCATTGTGGGAAACTCTGAATTCTGCAAACTGAGAGAGTAAAGATAATTAGGGAAGCACACACTTCTCTGATATCAGGTCACTTTGGGGTAAGTAAAATAGTTGCACAACTGCAAAGGTTCTGCTATTGGCCGAAAATGAATGAGACAGTTTCTAGATATGTGAAGGGATGTGCTATGTGTGCTAAAAGCAAGCCCAGTAACAGAAAACTAGGCTTGTACATTCCCTTGCCAATTCCTTCTCACCCTTGGGAAAGCATTTCTATGGATTTCATTAGAGGACTGCCTAAATCTAGGAAAGGTCATGATTATCTATATGTTGTTGTGGATAGTGTCAACAAAATGTGTATTTTGATACCCTGTAGTAAACAGATTACAGTTGGAAAAACTGCAAAATTATTCTTTGAACATGTATGGGTTCATTTTGGATTACCCACTTCTATTGTATCTGATCGAGACACCTGATTTGTGGGGAAGTTTTGGTCAAGTCCGTGGGAACTAATGGACACCAAATTAAAGAAAAGCACAAATTTTCACCCACAAATAGATTTCCAGACAAAAGTAGTTAACATGACGGTGATCCAGTTACTAAGAGGATACTGTAGTAGACATCCTAAGCTTTGGGATGAGCACTTGTTCTATGTGCAACATGCTTACAATAGAGCCAAACACTCTTCTACACAAAGATATCCTTTTGAGACCTATTTTGGTTTCATACCAAGGTCTCCTTTTGGATTTTGTCTTTGGTAAAGATACCATTGTTGATAGACACAGTGATGTGGACAAAGCAACTAGGTTCATTGAATAGATCTAGGAGATCCACCAGGCAATACAGGAACAACTAGAAACGAGCCATGCGAAGTACAAGGCTAGGCATGATAAGCATGGGATGGAGCATAGTTTTCAAGTTGGAGACCAAATCTGGCTATATATCAGCAAGGACAGAATGCAAGGTGAAGGTAAAAAGCTAAAACCTATCAGGTATGGACCCTTCAGGATACTTGAGAAGGTTGGTGAGAATGATTTTTGCTTGATCTACCAGCTTACATGCACATCTACTCAGTCGTGAATGCATATTTCTTGAGTTTGTTTGAACCTTCAATGATTGAGGACCCCAAAGAGCAGAGTTAATTACCTTCTATTGACAACCTGCTACATGAATATCTTAATGAGTTGCAGGAAGACATAGTGCTAGACAGGAAGGTGAGGACGACACGCAGTGGACAAGTGGAATACCTCAGAATTGGGTTTAAAGGTTTGAAGTCGAGCAGTCCGAAGTGGATTGAGATTGGACAAGTGAGACAACAGTTTCCTCACTTAGTCGATTCTTGAAGAAAACCAACTTTTGGTGGTCCAAAAGCTTTTTCAGTAGGGAGGCCATGATTCGAATCAAATCCACAAAAGACTATCAAGAACCTTGACTATATTGAGTTGAACAAATCCTTGAAAATTCCAAAACAACAATCAAAAAATGCCTTGAACCAGTGGCCATGGCAGCCGACGTAGAATGACGAGGACCTCAATCAAAGCGCGTTGACCAAGGCCCATGGAGACTGCGTAGGATCAAAGTAATCCCTGGGAGCCTTGGATCGGGAAAATGAGACAATTTTGATGTGTGATTAGTGCTTACAAGGCTAAGATGGGAAAGCCTTGAGCACTCAGTCGCATTGGGGGCCGAAGAACCGTGGGCGGAGAAACAAAAAGCGCTAAAGGACAAAGGCAGGACCCGTGCTCTGGAAAACCGACGGTATCGATCGGGCGCTCTTCAACGCTAAGTGGTTTTGGAGGAGAGCGGAGCGATACCACTCGGGGATTGACGCGTGGCAATGGAGGTTAGAGAAAAACTGCCGTGATCGCGTGCTATCGGTCGAGCAAGTCAACCGTGCTTGACATGCATATGACATTGGATCTAGAGGAGCCTAGATTGGATGGCTGAGATTGCACCCAATGGAGGAAGCATAATCGACAGGGGATTAAGCCGCGTTCTAAAGGGATTTGGAGTCTGTTTGACTAGCACGGTGGAGAAAGAATGCATACATGACATAACGGAAGAAACGAACCGACGAAGCATGCTGGCACCAGTTAGATGGAGACACGTGGCCACTTCCCAAGCATTCATGCTAACGCCAAACAGGGAACTCCAAGTGTAGCTGCAAAAGGTGAATCGACGCAGGTGGGAGAGGAACTAAACGGGCATAGGGATCGAATGGTTAAAGACATGAACAGAGATAGTCGAAAAAGGGGATTTTTATAGAGGAGTCCAAGTAACCAAGAGAGATAGTGAATAGTGAACCCTGAGAGGAGGACTGATCACAGAGAATAGTAAAGCCAAGTAGAGGAGAGAGAGGGCTGAGCTGACCATAGGCAGCATGAAGCACCAGAGAGCTTGAAGATTAAAGCCTTCCCATAGAGGAACCTGTCTGGATTGAGCATCACAGTTGGCTCTTTCCACTGTAGACCAAAGGTCACAGAGCTGGTAGGAAGAACAAGAGTCTGTGTACTCCGAGTGGCTTGGGGTATCCAAGAACCACCCTGCCAAGCAAACCTACTTTAGGAGAAATCACATTGAGTCATTGTATTTGTAAATTCTCTACTTAAAGACACAATAAGACAAGGCCACCACTGAAGCTAGACCGGAGACGTAGCCATGGAGAATAGGGTGAACTCCTTACTAAAAACTGTTTGTGTCTTTGTGTTGCTTACTGTATTTCTCTGCTGTCTTTCCATTTAAATGTCTGTGTATTGGCAATCTGATCGATTCGTTGTTTCAATAACATAGAACACACACACACCAGCACATGAGTCTGTAATACCTTTTGTTTAATAAATCTTCAACTGAGGTCACTCACAGGGTGATTATCAGATCAATCAGACTCTCCATGTAAGAAAATTTATGACCACCTGGTCATAAGTCTGGATAATTGTTTCCTCCTAGATCCCAAACTTTATTTTGTAATCTGTCCTTGTGATCTGAATTGGATCCATGAAAAATATTAGAGTTCTATGACTGAAGACAATGTCAGAGGAAGGTTCTATGGGGCCAGACACTCAATTCCTAGATAGTTTTCTAGCCATAAAGTCCATTGTAGAGGAAATGTATAGGGACTTTAGAAAACATAAAGATGAAGATTCATCAGGCTCTAAACAAGATAAAGGAGAAGATGAGTCTCACTTCCATGACCACTCAAAAGGCAAGAGGAAAGAAGAAAGCTTTCTCCCACCTCCTAATAGCCATGAACATAAAAAGAAGGCATCTTTGATTAAACTGGATGTTAAATTTGATTTACCTAGATATGATGGAGAGTTGAATGCAGAAAAGCTAGACAATTGGATTAGACAAATTTATGTTTATTGCAGAGTGCAGAATATTGATTCAAACAAGAGCAAGATTCAGTTGGCAAGCCTATGCCTTGGAGGCACTACCTTGGTTTGGTGGGAAGGCAGGACCCAAGCTGATATGAAAAGACATGGTAAGTCTATCTTTGTTTGGAGTGAATTTGTTTCTACAATCAAAAAGCAGTTCTATCCATTGGCCTACAATGTACATGTAGCAAGCCATGATGAGCTGGAAAACTCTTTGACAGTTGAAAGGGCAAAGTGTACATGGATACACTTAAGAATTTAGAAAGAGAGCATTAATTCTAGGAATCTCATTAGACTCATCTGAGACTCTGTTGAAGTACATTAGTGGTCTACATAGCTACATGAGGCACACTATCCTCATGTTTAATCCCACTAGTATAGATGAGGTATTTGTTCAAGCTGCTCATCTAGAAGCTAGAGGAAAGAATGGAAGTCCAGAAGTTGGGGGATCATCCCAACCCACTACAAGCAAGAATAATGAGAAAAGAAAGTAGAAATGGAAAGAAATGAAGGCTAACATGCACTCATTGTAAAAAGGATGGGCATGATGACGAGCACTATTGGATTCTGCATCTAGAGCTGAGACCTAAGAAGCTCAAGGGCAAGAAGAATAAGACTGCTGCAGCTATTCAGAAATATTTGGGGTTAGACTCAGGAGATGGAACAACTATTGTAGCCACAGGTATAAGAGGCAAGAATTTTGAAGCATCTACTAATAATTTTGCACAATCTACTATTGATCAAGAAAATGAGAGAAAAATACGTGAGCTATTCCATATTCGAGTTATTTCCAAACATCAAAAGGTTGATACTTTGTTTGATAGTGGCTCACAAGTAAATTTCATTTCTGAAGTAATTGTAAAGAAATTGGGATTAGTAACTACACCTCACAAGAAACCATACCCCTTAGGATGGCCGAATGATAAAGCACAACTACAAGTGACTAGACAATGCAAACTCAAGTTTTCTTTTGGGTCAACATTTGTAGATGAGGTTGAGGTAGACATAATTCCTTTAGATATATGTGGAATTGTTTTATGAAGTCCTTACTTGTATGATAAAAAAGATATTTTCTATAGAGCTGAGCAAGTATCTACTTGTTAAATATGGAATCAAATACTTTGTAAGAGCTCATAAGCTCAAGAATAATTATACTCTCATAAACTTAGGGTGGATGAAAAGAATGATAAATTCATGCAAACAATTCTTACTGATGGTTGTAAAGGAAAAGAAACCTGATAAAATCAATGTATTTGAGGGTTGTAATCCTAAACAACAAGTTGATTTTAAAAAGGTTGTTTCAGAGTATGATATCTTGTTTCAAGAACCTAAAGGTTTGCCACCCAAAAAGGAAATAGTGCATGATATTATTTTGCAGCAAGATGCTCCATTCCCTAACATTAGAATATATAGGTTGTCTGCTTTAGAGAGCGCGTAAATCAAGAAACAGATGCAGGATTTGCTCGAGAAAGGGTTCATCAAACCTAGCACATCACCATGTGGGTCACCAATTGTTTTGGTGAGAAAGAAAGATGGCTCGTGGAGAATGTGCATTGATTACCGAGCACTGAATAAGATAACAATAAAAAATTGTTATCCCCTTCCTCGCATTGATGATCATTTAGATCAACTGAAAGAAGTTTATTTCTCCAAGCTAGACTTGTATAGTGGATACCATTAGGTCAGAGTTATAGAACAAGATGCATGGAAGACTACTTTCAAAACAAAGTAGGGATTGTATGAATGGCTGGTTATGCCTTTTGGCCTAACTAATGCTCCTGCTACTTTCATGAGATCAATGAATGGTGTACTCAAACATTTTCTTGATGATTTTGTTATTGTGTATCTGGATGACATTCTGGTATTTAGCAAAATGTGGGAAGAACACTTAAAGCATGTTAAGCAGACACTAGATGTTTTGAAAGAAAAACTTTATGTTAAACTCTCAAAATGTGAATTTGGCAAAACATCTTTGAATTATTTGGGTCATATAGTAGGGGGTGGTGAATTGAAGATAAACCCCTCTAAAGTGGTAGTAATTGTGAACTGGCCTAAACCCAAATCTGCTACAGAAGTTAGAAGCTTCTTAGGAGTAGCACAATATTGGAGAAATTTCATTTCTAACTTTTCCTCAATTGCAGCTCCCTTACATGCTTTAATAGGATTGAACAAGGTGTTTCAGTGGGGATACAAATAGAAGAAAGCCCTCGACACCTTGAAAGAAAAGATTAGTACAACACCTGTACTAGCACTGCTTGATCTTCAAAGACCATTTGAGATCCAAACGGATGCCAGTGACTATGCCATGGGAGCCGTGTTGACATAACATGGTAAACCCATATGTTATCACTCCGAGATATTTAATTCTGCAGTAGTTAAATATCCTACATATGATAAATAATTGTATGCATTAGTACAAAGTGTGAAAAAGTGGAAACATTACTTAATTGGAAAAGAGACAGTAATAGATACTGATCATCAACCACTTCAATATATACACTCCCAAACTAAGTTGCAGCAATCAAGACACTATAGATGGATGGGTTTTCTACAACAGTTTCATTTAGTCATCAGATATAAAAAGGACATACAAAACAAAGTTGTAGATATGTTATCTAGACCCATTATGAATGCATCTACTATACTTAAGCATAATTCTATGTTACATGAGAGTTACATTGAACAATATGCTCAAGATATAGACTTTAAAGATGTATATGCAACTTTAAGTCAAGGCAAACAAGTAGAAGAATTGGATTATCATGTAAAGGAATGACTCTTGTATCATTGTGGGAAGTTATGCATTCCACAAACTGAAAGAGTAAAGGTAATTCGAGAAGCACAAACTTCTCTAATATAAGATCACTTTGGGGTAAGTAAAACAGTTGCACAACTGCAAAGATTTTGTTATTGGCCAAAAATGAACAAGACAGTTTCTAGATATGTAAGAGGATGTACTATGTGTGCAAAAAGCAAGCCCAATAATAGAAAACTAGGCTTGTACACTCCATTACCAATTCCTTCTCACCCTTGGGAAAGTGTTCCCATGGATTTTGTTGGAGGACTGCCTAAATCTAGGAAAGGTCATGATTATATGTATGTTGTTGTGGATAGGTTCAGCAAAATGTATATTTTGATACCTTGTAATAAACAGATTACAATTGAACAAACTGCAAAACTATTTTTTGAACATGTATGGTTTCATTTTGGTTTAACCACTTCCATCGTATTTGATCGAGACACCCGATTTGTGGGGAAGTTTTGGTCAAGTCTATGGGAACTGATGGACACCAAACTGAAGCAAAGCACAACTTTTCATCCAAAAATTGATGGCCAGATAGAAGTAGTTAATAGGACAGTGATCCAATTAATTAGGGGATATTGCAACAAGCACCCTAAGCTTTGGGATGAACATTTATGTTATGTGCAACATGATTACAACAGAGAAAAACATTCTTCTACAAAAAAATCTCCTTTTGAGACATGTTTTAGTTTCACACCAAGGTCTCCTTTGGATTTTGTCTTTGGTAAAGACACCACGGTTGAGGGACACAGTGATGTGGATAGGGAAACTAGGTTCATTGAACAAATCCAAGAGATCCACCAGGAAGTACAGGAATAACTAGAAAAGAGCCAAGCCAAATAGAAGGCAAGGCATGACAAGCATCAGATGGAGCATAGTTTACAAGTTGGTGACCAAGTCTGGCT
>APFE030308507.1:279348-291067 GCA_000404065.3 Pinus taeda | reverse complement strand
TTTTTTTTTTTTCTATTGTGGTTCACGGCCTACAACTAGCCGCTACATCCACAGGAACGGATCACGGCAGTTCCCCTAAGGGAACTGCTCGTCGGCTTTTTCTTGCTAAGCCTGGCCCCAAGGGCGTCGAGGAGATTTGACCCCGTGACCTCCCAATTGGCAAGGTACTTAGCAACGGGAATTCGACCATTTGAGCTATCCCTTGGGGTTATTAAACCATTGTTTTATTATTATTACTTGTCAAATTTGACCCAATTATGAAAAATAAATAGATAAATCATTATTTTTCTTTTTTTTTCTCTAAGAATAACTAATTCATCACTAATTAATTATTATTCTTTGTTAAATTTGACTAAATCCCTTAGGAATAATTAAATAAATTCTTATTTGTTTATTATTCATTAACTAATTCCTTGAGATGATAAACAAATCATTTATTTATTTATTATTTCTAAATAAAAGTTTAAATACTTTTTCCCTCCTAACCAAATATAATAAAATATTCCAAGTGGTTATTACAAGAACGCGATCAATAATATTTTATTATTTCTCATTATTCGAGGATAACTCAATATTTTATTCTAAATAGAAGGGTTTTCCATTCATTATTAACTTTTGATTATTTTCATTGTTGCACTCACTATTGTAACTTTGATTATTTCAATTGTCGCACACCATATTTTTGTTGGGTTTACACATTATAGAGGAGAGAGACTCTACACAAGCTGAAGACATTTGAGGATAGCCAAGAATCCATCCCATAGAGGGGGACTGGTAACATTTATTTGTTCTCTTCACAGGTGTTATAATAAAATTATTCTTTACATATCTGGTTTCCATTAGATGATTGGAGTTATTACTATTTTTTTTTGCTGTTAAACTATGATTGCAACATAGTTTCGGATGTTGGCAGGTTTTGTTTCTATTAGTTGCTACAGATCTACAGTGTTTAGTAGCCATTTATATTGTCGAGATTGTTTTTCATCTAAATCTTAAGTATGTTATTTTCATAAATCTTTAAGAAGAAAACACTACAACAAAATTGGTAACAACGTTGGGTTTTTACACATTGGATCTGGAAACTTGGGTGACCTTTTGTTTTCTTGTTAGGGTCTCTTCTTTTTTCAATTCTCTTAATGTTTTCTAGTTTTTTAACCCTAGATCTGATAAATTTCTAGCTTTCAAAAGCTTTCTGGTTGTTTCTGTAGGTCATAGGAACCTGCCGCGACAAAGGCATTAATTTTTTCCGAAATTTGCAGACCAAGATCATGGAACAGAAATTGCAGTTTTCATCCCAAAAAGTGTGATCTTGACTTCAAAGCACACCTTTCAGCCCAAAAAGTGTGATTTCAACAAAAAATAGGTTAATACTTGCCATTTATGGGTTTTAGGTTTTTTCTCAGATCGGTTTCTGGGTTTTTCTAAGAGCTGTTTGTTGGGTGTCTAACCTTTGCCTCATCCCGCTTAAGCATTGATCCACTATGATTTACTTGTCAAAGTCTAATTTAGCCTCCCATAGGGTTTCTAGTACGCTTCCACCTTTCTAGGAGGAGTTTAATTGAGTGAGTAGTCTGAGTTTCTACAACACTTCCAACCACATATTCCAGATCTGTACCTTTCTATTTTAGATCTATTAAGATAGGATGTTACCATCCATAGTTTCGCATTTATGCTTGTTTGGTAATTTTCCTTAGGGTCTGATGAGTTTCCCTAGGATTTTTATATCCCTATTTTTTTTTGCAACGATCTTCCCGTCTGGTTTTTTGATGTTGTTGCACCACTTTCCAATAGCTTAGTGTCACTTGATCCCAATCACACCTACATTTAGATCTCTTGACTATTTTAGTGTATTTTCCATCGATCTAACCACCATGCAATACAATTTTTGCAAACCCAATTTGGGCGGGGTTTAGTTAATTGTTTTGTTGTTCATTTTCTATTATTTATTTCAGTTTATTTTCAGCAAGCTTTTTTCTTTTTTTACAAACATGATCTGGGCTTAATAAATTAATACACTTGCACACACGAGCACACCTTAAGAGAAGGGTTCTTGGTTTATAATGCCAATACAAGACTTGACATAATAAATTTATCTCCCTGCATCGAGACAAAGATATATTGCTGGTCTCCCTTCACCATTTCCATGTTGCATGTGTCCTACCACCATTGCGTCACCAAGGCATTTCTTGAGGAGACTATTAGGCCTTCACCCCCAGTTTCCACTTGGGCATATTACCCCTCTCTATTGGGTTCGAGTTCATATCCCTCCAAGTCCCCATACCAACTCTTATGTTGGTTCTTATGAGTCCTCATCTGATTCCAAGCTTCCTTCACCACATATCGTCAACATGTATGGACCCATAGCTGGTGCAGGAACCCAACTTGGTGTTGCCTCTTGTTCTATCCCAATAGTCACATCAAGTGGAACAGTCTCAGGAACTATTCCACCAACCCCCATGCTCCCCTTTATGGTTGGGTTAAGTCTACACGATTTTAACTAGTTGATAAATGATCCCATACAACATAATGTTGGTTGGCCCTCTATGCCCACTAAGATTCCTTCAAACATCTTGAAGTTTGAGGGTAATGTTGGAGAGGATCCTACCAACCATTTACCAACCATGTTCCATCCTTCCACATGTGGTGTTCGTCCAACTCCATAACCGATGACTCCATTTGTCTTCATCTCTTCCAACACACGCTCACTAGAGACGCTGCAAAATGGTATGTTGACTAGCCCTCTACATGTCATTCCATTTTCGTGACGCTTGCTAAAGAGTTCCTTTCATATTTCTAGTTACCTCTCTGGTACGACACTAGTACAGATCTATTAACCACTTTTTGTTAATTCTCTTCCACTCACCTTTCCAACCATGTTCAATAGTGGCGACAAAGGAGGAGCACATGTCGTGCCCTGCCTTTCGAAGAACATGTCTATCTAGATTGGTTTCGTAGGAGCCTTTAATCCTCCATCGGGAAAGATGTCACATCCGTTTTTCCTCAGACCGAGGAATAATTTCTCCAAACCACCTTGAGATATGATCTGATTTATGCACAATCCGGTTATGTCTATACCATCATTCCAGACCTCCCTCATCTTGGAATTGCTAATGCACCGGGGGCATCTCACGCCGCCGACGATATCATTGGATCCCTTTCACACTCTTCACCATATACTAAACAGAGTTATGGCTCCCTGTAGTGGGACACCAGTTCCTCTAATGTGTATGCCCCTCTTGCTAGTAACATGTTTCCAGGGCCCCAACCCGTCTATCAAACTGTTGCTCCTCCTTATGCATAGTCGAGTGCTCCAGCTCGTTAAGCATTAGCATCACAACCTCCCATATATCCTCAGCCCCAATGGCCACCGCCCCCTCAGGGTCAAGTCTTTGCATAGTAGAGCACTACCAATCCCCAAAATTTGAAGAAAAAGACTAAGGGGAAGGGTAACAATGGTAACATGGGTAATCAAGGTAACTAGCCTAGTGAACCCTAGGCTAACCAGCCTAACACTAACAACCAGCAATACGATGAACAACCCAAGAAGAACAAGGCTATTCATACAAACAAGCCTTATGCATGTTATGGTGTATATTTCCACTATACACATGAGTGTCCCCTCTTACCCTAAATGTGCCAAATGTGGGAAGTTGAAGCAGCTTCTAGAGGTTGGAAATCACCTCAGAATCCTATGCCATCTCAATTGGTAGTGCTCACAAATACTTTCCCTCAGCAAGGATTTTTCGCTGCTCAACCTCAACCAGGTCAAGCAGCCCATCCCCCAAACCTTTTGGTCCTAGTGACTACCAAATCTTCATGATGGATTATGACAACGTTAGTACCTCTAATCAATAGCTATCTCCTTAGCACCCTATTGTTACCATCTCAGTCAAGCCATTTGGATCCACCCACCTAGGACCTCCTCCGTTTGTGGGTACCTCTCCTGTGTTTCTACCAGGAACTGTTCCTCTAGGCCTCAACCATCCAGGATCTATTCCTCCAAGACATTATCCTGTTGGCTAGATACCTTTCTTATTCCCCTCTCTGGGCATTTTTTAATCCTTTTCATGGCTTCACTAGTCCTTCCTAACATGACTCTTGGGATCCTAGTGTGGTACATTGATCCCGCTATAAACATTCCACCTCGTCAGCCAAGACCACATCACGCTTTGAGCCCAGTTCAACTGGTCCCCATGAGCCTTACCGTTGCTTCAGTTCCATCCCAACCTCAATAGGAACCAACTCCTGTTGCAAAAGCATCTAGCCAGGGGGGCAAAGCCAAAAGGAAAGATTCAAACGACAAGGCTCCCCAACCTCCTCCATCCCCTAACACCCCAAAGTCGCCACCCCCGTGCACTTTGTGTGAAGCTGTTGGGCATGCCACCAACAATTATCCTAAACTTCCTCGACTTAAACTGTTGGTTCATGAAGCGTTACTTCAGTCGAATATTCCAAAATTCCATGTTAACATATTGGTCCCACCTAAGAAACTCAAAATGCTTCACACAAACCAGAATTGTGCACTGCGTGACCTTCATGGTCACTATTCCCATTGTTGTCCTTGTCTCAATGAATTTTGTGATTTCCTTAGGGAAATTCATGAATACAAGGCCACTCGTAGTGGAGCCTCTACTCCTGTACCCCTGGATTCTGGTACCACTAGTAAATCAGAACAAGGAGACTCTGGCCCCACTATTGTGAACCCTCCCCCCAATGTCGAGATGATGGACACCAGAGGGCACATCCTTTACTTGTTGTCATCCTTGAGTTCCTTGCAAGGAAACCTTTCTCAGGTTTCTATGCATGCTTATATTGAACCTCTTTCAACAGAATGCTAGGTCTCAAAATCATTAGATCATCCATCTACTAGTACATCATCTACCATTCTAGACGATGCATATGGGAACCTTATTTCTCAAGTTGATGCACTAGTTAATGCCACCACATCATGTAGTCAGTCTTCCTCCTATCCGCTCATCTCCCAGTCTAATGAGGACACCATGGAAGCTATGTCTAACTATGATAACCCCTACCCTTTAGTAAGGGGGCATTTCTTTAGAGGATTTTGAAGGCCATATCCTTCCTAATTCTCCCAATGTTCTTTACCTCAAGAAATTTCACTCATAGCACATCCCTTTGTTTTGCATGTCTTTATTTCTGCCATGAAGCTAGGTACATTACATCATTTCATCCGTTTCCTTTTACACCTTTCAAATGAATTTGTCATCCACACCATATATTGTTCATGTCGACAGTGCAAGTCACTTCTCCCAAAATCTAGCCTTGACAACCTCATCCATTTCTACCCTTTTGCATACATTAGCCCTTTCAAACAATGTGTGCATTAGATCTGCCACCAATAATCAGGTTGAATATGATGTAGTGATAGGTTTGTTAGTTGATGCTCTTGCTCATCACATCCTTCATCTTCATGTTTCTTTAGATTCCCTACTACTTTTTAGGCAATTGAATGGTGTGTATCATGTGCATAACTAGGTTTTATTTAGAAACTATCTATGAGTTTAGCTACTAGTATGTGAATTTGAAACCATTACATTCAGTCATGTGCCTATAGCCTGAAATCACTACATAGATACCATTGCAAACAACATTTTAGATTGCCATTTATCAGATGTATACCATAGTAGATAACCATAAACAAAACAAATGGAGAACAATCATCATCATATAAAATCTGTAATCATATTATGTATTGTAAAAGTGTTTGGAGCCATAGCTCTAAATATATCTGGTATGCTCATAGCATATTGAGGGGGGGGGGGGGGGCAGGGGGCATAGGCCCCTACATCTCATTATCATCCTTTCGAGAATCTCGTGCCAGGTTGGGTTAGGATGCTTGGATCCCTTTTCCGAGCACTTGAAACACAATGTTGCTCCACAAACTCCTCCTTCTATGGGGCATCATTCCCACCTTTTCATACTAGATTAGTATCCCATGCTTAGGGGCATGATGCTTTTCCCCTCGCCATCTTCTTAGTTAAGTCTTGGCCTAGATCCCACTAGATCTAGGTATGGTCGATTATCCTCCCATTATTTTAATAGTTTGTCCTACCGGCCTTTCCGGTGATCCATATGCACATTTCATATTGTAGATGTTTGATACCATATTTTCAAAAATTCTACCCTATGTCCACATAGTCCCCATGTTTGATTTAGTGGATGAGAATGATTCTAGACCTCCTCTAGTTGCCCATTCTCATTTTCCTCTTCCCTTAATTCTTCACAAGGACTATCATTCCAAGAAGCATTAAGGCCATCTTTAGGCAAGTAAGGCCACTTGCCTAAAAGACGTAGATCCCAATTCCGATGGTTGGTTTGTTGGCTAGAGTCTCCACAAGGTTTAGGTCTTTCGCCTCCTCTCAAATATGAGGGAAAACACCTTTCTATAGGAAAACCCCTACCTTTTCTATCACACATTGCAACCATATCATAGCTCCATTCAATGAACCATCAACACCAATGGAAAGCTCTCACGTATCTCTAAAATTGGTCTTCCTCAGTTTTTTATGATTCGACAATTCACCCGAAAACCATTTTTTCCAAGAAGGTCGCTTTGCCGTCTCTCAAAATCGAATTTCGTCATAAAGCGACACTTGTACTTTGATGTCCACCTCCTCTTATTACTTGCCATAACATATGTCAGTTTTTGTTACGAGTAACCATCATTTACTCATGTTTTCATGGTTCCCACCATGCCTCGTCTGTGTGGCAGCGTCATCGAGTTACCCTTGTTTAGAGCATCTGCAATGAGTCACCCTTGCATTCTTGGAGTCTAATTCATGTCCCATCATATCATGTCACAATATTCCATCCATATTTGCATATCATTCATCCTATGTTTCCCATTTTGGTCTCCAGTCATATTGCCCCCATCCCCTTTGGAGTTGAGTGAGCTGCTACCAGGTCAACCATGCACTTTATGTTCTAACAAGGATAGTCATATGTTTGTTCCTCAATTCCACTTTTTCCCATTATCCCTTTTGTCATTCCATTAGTCACATTATTATTTTCCCTCGTGCTTTATTTGAGGATCCTAATTTCCTCATATATCGTGGACCCTTTTTTGTCGACATCAACTCATTTATTCCAGAAGAACAACCTAGAGGGTGGTGTACCTTGGTTCTAGCTTCCATTCTTGTTTTGTGCCTTGGATCGAGTAGAGGCTCTCATTATTTCCCTTTGACTTGGTCACTTCATGTTCATGATGCACACACTTGATGGTCCAGTGAGCAGATTGTACCAGTGATTCTTGGGTTTGTGTGAGATGTTTCAGACCTCATGATGGGGTTACCCTTCAGGTAGCCCCCCACATGACCGAATGAATACCTACTATGCAACAACCTCAAATGTAGTTCCAAATATTTGATGGGTTTGGTTTCTATTGATTTTAGTGTCCATCACATCCATGTCTCATCCAAATGACCCATTTAGTTTTGTAGAGCCCTTCCTTGTTCAGTAGGTCTTCTCTGGTTTTTCTACCCTCCCTCCCACACATTTTTTTCTGGGAAGGAGCTTTGTATCTCATGTAATTAGATATTATTGTATTCATTACTGGCTCATGTTTTTACCAGGTGCATTATGTATATGGGACACATTGTATTGTTTTCTGGTTGTTTTATGCCAACATGTCATGTACTATTCAGCATGTACTTCATTGCTCAGTTTTATATTTTTGGGCGGAAAATTATGTTTGTACTAAGTTATCTCGAAGTGGGTATTCCTCCCTTGCCTCATTGAGGTTTAGTACCACAACATAAAAGGAGACATGCATTAGTCTCATCCCCTGTACCCATATCCTCTTTCAATTCAACTTCATTGGTCTCTCTCTCTCTCTCATTGACTCGCATGTGTTGTCTAAGTGATTTTTTCTTTACAACCTACTTCGGTCATACATTTTTCTCCTAAAATTCCTATGTTGGGGGGAAATCTGTTATCACCAAAAAATTGATCATCTAGCGTAATTTACTACCTGGATCGAAGTACACCATGTAAAGCTAATTTTACCATAGTAAAATTGTTTTCACTGTGACAAATTACTTATAAACCACCTTTGTTAGGTAATTTATAGTTAAACCCATGAATAATAATTAAATAAATCACTATTTATTTGGTTTTCTTCTAGGAATAATTAACTAAACCATTGTTTTATTATTATTCCTTGTCAAGTGTGACCCAATCGTGAAAAATAAATAGATAAATCATTATTTTTCTTATTTTTCTCTAAGAATAATTAATTAATCAGTAATTAATTATTATTCTTTGTTAAATTTGACTAAATCCCTTAGGAATAATTAAATAAATCCTTATTTGTTTATTATTTCTTAACTAATTCCTTGAGACAATAAATAAATCATTTATTTATTTATTATTTCTAAATAAAAGTTTAAATACTTTTTCCCTCTTAACCAAATATAATAAAATATTCCAAGTAGTTATTCCAATGATGGGATCAATAATATTTTATTATTGCTCATTATTCGAGGATAGCTCGATATTTTTTTATAAATAGAAGGGTTTTTGATTCATTATTCACATTTGATTATTTTCATTGTGGCACTCGCTATTCTAACTCTAATTATTTTCATTGTCACACACCATATTTTTGTTGGGTTTACACATTATAGAGGAGAGATACTCTACACATGTTGAAGACATTTTAGGATAGCTAAGAAGCCATCCCATAGAGGGGGACAGGTAACATTTATCTCTTCTCTCCACAAGTGTTATAATAAAATTATTCTTTATGTATCTGGTTTCCATTGGATGATTGGAGTTATTACTCTTTCTTTTTGTTGTTTAATTATGATTGTGGCATAGATACAAACTTTGACATGTTTTCTTTCTATCAGTTGCTATAGATCTACAATGTTTAACAGCCATTTATATTGTTGAGATTGTTTTTCATCCACAATCTTAAGTGTGTTCTTTTCGTACATCTTTGAGAAGAAAACACTACAACAACTTCTACCAAAATATTATTTTCTTTTAAGCATTGCTGAAAGGATCTGGTTAAAGGCCCTCAACGCTCTACACAATATATTTAGTTGTTTTCATCTATTTAGGATTAATTGCTATATCAAATAAAGGTCCTGAATTTTATGAAGAAGCTTGCACTACTGTACTTTCATCATTTTCTCAATAGAACGACTTGAACATTGTTTATGAATTTTCATAAACAATTTTGAGAAGTTGCATTACTGTACTCCTAGAATTATCTTTGTCAGAAGGAATAAATTGTTGTTATTTCCTTTATGAGTTGAGTGAATTGTATTCGGTATTTCTATCATTGTACCTTTGTTTTGTTCATAAGTAAATAGTAAATTTATCTTTTTAGATTGCTTATTACTTGATATTTAAAGAACAATGTTACATGTATTCACTATTGATCATGCTACCATCGATATTTTTATACATGTTAAGAAATTTTCTTTGATATTCTAAATGTAATATGATTTTACACATTATTTTTATTAACTATTTAATCAAACTAATCATCTTAAAATAGTTTCATTTCCATTGGTCTTTGAGCAATCTATATTTTCATTTACTAAGGAAAATAATTATAGATCGCATCTAGATAAAAGATAAACATCACAGGTTATAGAATAGATTGATGCATATATTTTTCCATTTAATTCATTACTGAAAATCCATTTGTTTCACTTCACTATAAGTATTAAACGCTCATTCAATCACCTTTCATTGGGAAACTAGTCCCATGCAATCTAGTCGGATCCACTACCTAAACGGAAAAGGAGTTGTCTTAAGGTCTGGACCGGGTGGTTTTACCCTTGTGTTGAAGCAATGATTTTTGAGGCCTCCAGGAACCTAGACCAGAGGTGCGCAAATAGTATTTTTCTCTAAAAGGAACTATAAGACTGAGAATTTCCATATCTCCACCATAAAAAACCATTAATTTCGGAGTTCTTATTTGTAATACTTAGTGTTAATCCTATCAAGATTTTAGCTAGACTATTTATAAAGAGTATATAATTAAAATAAAGAAGGGCTTAAATATGAGACATTGCTAGCGATGAAGATACCCATATCACATCTTAGGTGGACATCAAGACATGTATAGGTGCTACAAAGATACTAGGAGAAAGAATCCCTTTTTCTTAGTAGACATTTTCCTCACTTCTAGCCAGTTAAATTCCATGTCCCTGTGTTTTAGGGGCATTTTCCTATGCTCAATGTGTATTTCATCCAACTAGATAGATAATTCCCTTTTGGCCTCATTTCTCTCCAGAAAATTTTTTCTAAGAGAATTGATGTGCCAATACAACTCTTGATTGTCCATAGATATTAACTATTCCTTGCTCGAGTTTGGCCCAAATATTTGAGACAGTCAGCTGATAATGAAAGAAAATTGGAACCTGTGAATTCACCCCCATCAAACATGGTCTATGAACATGAGTAATTAATTTCTAGTTGTATGTGGTATGTGGTATGGGAGTATAATTTTGAGCTACAAAATGTGCTTGGATGATGAGCCGCAACGTTGCCCTCTACTTTATATGAGGAGATAGGATGGCTCCTCAAACTTTGTCAAGATGTGACAGGTTAGAAAATAATAAATTCAATGTTAAGGGAATAAGGGAGTGGTCACATGGGAGGGATAAATGTCACGGTCCCACACTTATGGCGACTTAAGTCCACCATGGGCATTGTGCGACACCGACAAGAGTTCCCTCCTTATTAATCTAATGTCACTTGGACTATGCCTACACCCAACACTTGACTATTTTTCTTTCAACTATTCTTCAATTATATAGTGGAATTGTAATTCATTTACTTCACATAAAATTTTTATCATTTACTTTATAAATAGTGTGATAACCATTAACCCTTAATATGTAACAATAAACGATAGTGATGACAAGTTTACGATCCGAGGGGGAAGCACCCGAAATAGTTATCCCTAATCATTTATAACTTCTACAAATATAATACAATAAAGTTTCAAAGGTGTGACAACCTCCTTTCCCAAGTGCTCAAACTCATCCACCCTGGTTACAATGCAAGAAAAATGTTCTTTATAAAAACACCTATAGAAAATACCCAAACAAAAGTTTGAGCAACCTTGCTTGCATAGGGTGGGTGCATGGGCACAATTGGTTACTTCCTTCCCATGCTTCCTTAGAACTGCAATATTGTAGGTTTAACACTAATCACTACTTCCTTCCTACTAGATGCTATTTCCTAGATGTTGGTCACTACTTCCTTCTTGTGTTACCTTAGTTTTGCAGTTTCCAAAACCTATGCACTTTTCTTTGTGTTGTGCAATCTTCCTTGGATTCCTTTTGGTCAAGTGCCTTCCTCTAATATATGCTCATCCAACCATCACCAATTATGTTAGCTGACACACCATTTCATCATTGAGTTGACCCACAAGTTTGTTGAACGCACCCCGTGTTGGTTAGGTGAGCCCCTACTTGGGCACTTCTTCTTGCATTAAAATTCAATAACGTAAACTTTGAAACTGGAACTGATATTATTACCCATTTTGTAGAGATAGCAAAAAAGTGACCCGATTTTGAAAAGTGGTGATGCAAAACACACATGTTTTTCACACTATAAAATTGTTTATGTACATTGCGTCTTAGAATGGTAGTGATTCTGATGTTGATTTAAAAAAGTGGTAATTCTACGCCATGCCCTTTTTTTAAAAGCTTTTTTTTTTTTATACTTTTAATTT
>APFE030308507.1:267740-278462 GCA_000404065.3 Pinus taeda | reverse complement strand
ATGCTTTGTGTTTTTTTATTGTTTCAATTGTTTTAATTTATTTTATGTTTTCTTTATTTTTTGAAAATTTTTATGCTTTTTGTGGTCATGATAAAATATTTTTTGCCATTATTTGAAAATGTTGAAATTTTACTTTTGAAAAAAAACAATGTTTTTCCAACGTTGACAGTTTTCGTTTTGACGGTGTTTTTTGAACAATTTTTGCGAAAAAAATTGGTTTTCACTGCCATTTTTAAAACACGTTGAAAATTTGCCCAAGAAAAAAAGGAGTTATTCCAGTATCAACACTTTTCGTTTTTAGCACTGTTTCTGATGTTTTTTTGAGGTTTTTTGGCCAGAGTTCCCATTTTGAGTTTATAGTTCCCATTTCAAAGTTTACATTGTTATTCACACCATGTACATCAATCACGTTCTTTGTATCACACATCAAGTCACATCACTTCCTCGCACCACGCTTGATTTCTTCTGCACATCCTGTCGCTTACGTGCTACTTCGTTGCACCACTTGGGCATCGCATGGTGTAGGAACGCCCATGGGAACAAGTTGTTATACTGTGCACATGTGCTCTTCTTGATTTGTGTGGCCGCCCTCTAATATACAGTGCACACACCCCTCAACTCACCCTCTAAAGTGTGCTCTTCACCAAGTCATCATCGTTGCATAGGGCGGTGCTCTACCTTTAGGTGGGTGCACCCATCCCCAAATCAGTCCCAACTTCAATTTTTTGACTCTTCAAGTGAGCATAACCTTTGATGGGCACCCATTGGTCTTCATGCCAACTCAGAGCCCCGACATTCTCCACCATTTCAAAAAAAAATTCACCCTTGATAACACCATCTTAATAAACTCCCTTGCAAATACCAAATGTTGCAAGGTGCCACCAGCTCCAACATCAATCATCATTGTTGCATGAACTCCTTTCCTTCATCACACTAACCTTCACCAAGGCTCATGACTCCATATGGGTGAGACTCCTAAATCACATGATCATCAACCACAACTTGTCGTAATCCTCCATACTACCCCATTTCATGGAAGGTTGCTCCCTCCAACTTTGGCTACATGATCTGGTTACAAATCCTATCATGCCAATCCACTGCATGCCTTCATCATGTGAACTTCTTCTTGCATACTCTAACACAACTCCAATAGATCTCAGCACATTAAGTTCCTCCATGTGTAGAACTAGTTGGGTAGTTAATCTAGCCATCACTTCCAAACCATGAGAATGCACCTCCTCATGCCATCATTGGTTGTTTCTCCAACTCTTCATCACACCTCCAAATCAATAAAGAACTCTTCCCATCTCCATGCATTAATTATCCTTTAATCATTGCTCACCGTTACATACCCAAGTCCATGAAGAAACTCCATCTCATCTCTAATATGCTTCCCATCAATGCTATCAAAGGAGCAAATCTCCACTTGCCTCATTGTTTAGTCCATGTGCTTCCCATTATCATATACCAACAACATCCATGACCAATAAAATGGTTAAGTCCTGCCAAACTAAAACCATGTCTAACTACTCCCACCAAGGCACCTTCATCACTACAATAATAATCCAACTTGAAGGTGTCTCGTCTTCATTTCATCTATCAAGTCACTCCTCACAAACATGATTCATATTGTGCACAAGGTATGCATCCCATACCACACCAAATTCAAGCCTAAAGTTGACCTCATCTCCTTAATGAACTTGATACTCCAAGACCACCATTGCACGTATTCATCGAATGCAACTTCCTCGAAGTCACCATAAGTTTTTGTGAACCATCTTTATCCAACATTTCAAGTAGGTAAATTTATCTCAGTCGCAAATCCCATCGCAAGTTTCCTCTCCCCTATTCATTGCATGAATGTTCTCATAGGCTACCCATGTCTTCCTTCAAAAATTACCATGGCATTTCTATTCAAATGCACCCAACATCCCCATTGGTCCATCTGTAAAACATTCATATGTGGCATCGACAAGTCCATTCTACAGAGCATCCTTACCCTCTCCTTTATGCCCATGTGAGACATCCTCTTCAATCGCTCTCATTTAATATCCGTACATGAAGTGTGCCATGCCCCTCTTCTCTACTTGATGCACATGACTTGAGCTGCCAAACTTGTCCACTTTGGTAACACCATCACAACTTCAACCATCACATCCTTGCCTCTGGTAAGGTTAGTGCCCTTGGTCACCCTACCTTCATCGTCATCGTAGGTCATTTATATTATTTTTTTCTCCCCCACTAATGTTTGTGAAATAATTCCCCTTAGCCCAAATGAAGCTGCAGTAATTAAGTCCACACAAATTATGCATCAGCTCATGTTGCCATCATCCTTGTGTGCCCTTACTTCATTTTGGTCATGAGTCATGATGGTAACTTAGCCAAGTCTCTAATCCACTAAGCATGACTCACTCATTGCATAGTTCTTCACATTCAACCATTGTCTTGGGAATCCACACCTTCTACTATAAGGTTGCATACTACCCAAACAAGTATTGCATAACTCAGCGTTCCTTGTTTCCCGACTACACAAGGAATCATCTCAAACTTCCAAGGAAAGGTTGCTTTCATATAGGCAAACACATGCTTACTTAATTCATCTTAGCATAGGATCTATCTTCAAAATACTTCAAAGAAAAATAAGTTGTTTCAAAAGTTCCATTTTTCATGAGGTCCCTCCAAGTGAGTGTCTCCTTCCTACAATGGTTTGATTGTGCACTAATTTGGTTCAACCTAGGAAAAATCCATTGCAACAAGTTCCTCCTCTTTTTTTAGCACATCTGCAACACTTTCTTCTTGAAATATTGTAGCTTCTTCTTCCTCATTGCAATCAGTGGGTTCAACCAGCCCAACTTCTCAACCAAGTCAAAGAAGTTAAGTTCTAACTTTGTCTTCCAAAAATTCAAGTTCATTTCACGCTTGTGGCCTCTCCTCCTTCATGCGTCCCAACCTGTTCATGAGCTACATAAGTCTATTATGACCCTCTTTCCAACCTACCATTGTACTTAGCTCATTTTGGCTTGACCCTCGGTGTGTGTTTTCCCCTGTGAAAAAGATTTCAATATGCATTTAGATCGACATTCACTTTTCTTTTTTTCCCTTTGCCAAACTTAAATAATGCACACACTTCCTTTGAAACAGGAATTGATACCAACTTCTCACACAATGGGATATTGCATCTCTGCTTCTAATCTTCACAAAGCTAGCTCTGATACTAATTGTCACGACCCCACACTTGTGGTGACTTAAGTCCACCGTGGGTGTTATGTGGCACCAATGAGAATTAACTTCTTGTTAAGCTAATGTCACCCGGACTATGCTTACAGCCAACACATAGTATATTTTTCTTTCAAGTGTTTTTCAATTATGCCGTGGAATTATAATTCATTTGCTTCACTTAACTTTGTTATCATTTACTTCATAAATAGTGTGATAACCATTAACCAAGAATATGAATTAACAAACAATAGTGATCACAATTTTATAATGGGAGGGGGAAACTCCCTGAGTAATTCACGCAAATGGTTTATAACTTCTACAAATGTAATATAATAAAGTTTTAAAGGAATTGTAGTTTCCTAGGCCCAGCCAGAAAACTTGTCCACCCTGGTTACAATGAAAGAGTAATGATAGCTACAACCACAATTGCATAAAATACTCAAACAAAATTTCACCCTACCTTGCCCGCCTAGGGTGGGCACATTGGCACAACTGCTACTTCCTGCATGAGCTTCCTTAGAATTACAATATCACAGGTTCAGAACCAACTGCTGCTTTCCACCTATTGGCCACTACTTCTTGCACACTAGACACTACTTCCTACACCTTGGCCATTACTTACTACTTGCATTGTCTCACTACTATGGTTTCCCCAGTCTTCACACTTTTCTTTGTTTTGTGTGATCTACCTTGGATTCCTTTTAGTTGAATGAATTCTGCTAATATATAATCATCCAACCATCATCAATTATCTTATCTGACATATATTTTCATTATTGAGCCAGCCCACAAGTTTTTTGAATGCCCTTGGGCCAACCTACTTATGGGTAGGTGGGCGCCCCTTTATGGGCGGGCACGTTCCTAGGCCAACCTGTCAATGGGTTGGCAAGCGCTCATGTCGGGAAGGCATGCTCCTTCCTAGGAACTTCTCCTTGCCTTAATGTTCATGCTATGCTCGTTGGTCACTTTCCTTGTATTGCACATCATGTCTCATTGCTACCCCACAACCAACTTGCTTACCTCCACCACTCATGTTGGCTACTCACTATGTCATCTCATTGTTCAAGAACCCCATGGTGGAGGCATGCCAGTGCGCCAAGGCTGCTACACCGTACCCACATGATCTTCTTGAGTTGTCAAGGCACCCTCCTCTATAGAGTTCCCACACCCCTAAACTCATCCTTCGAAGTGCGATCTTTGCCAAGTCATCACCATGTCATTCTTGTTGCATAGGTGCCCCCCTACCGTTGTGTGGATGTGCCCCTCCCCAACTCGATTCCAAAATTAGTTTTTTGACTCTCTAAGTGAGCACATCCCATCATGGGTGCTTGTTGGCCTTGGTGCCAACTCGGGACCTTGAAAATAAACGTCATAGAGATAACAAGGTTATTATAGAAGTCAACCAATTGAGGTAGGAAAGGGACTGGTGAGCAGTAAAGTCCATGCATATAGGGATGACCAAAAAATGATAAAATATTACTAAAATAAATTAATGTTATATATATATATATATTATATTATATATAGTGAATGTGAATTGAGTTATGGTGTTTTGGACATGTGGTATCAATAATCCATGGTATTAGTGCTTGGTATTGTAAGGTATTGTAACAAATCCTATTTATAATTTTACCATCTCCATGGTAAAGTGGGAGTGAACTCCATATTTGAGAATCATGTTATTTTTTTAAAAATGTATATATGTTTAGCTCATACATTGATTGTTTTTATCATCAACATGTATCCAAATTTCACTACAGATATACCTAGGATGCATAAGGATTAAATTTAAATATAATGGTTATAAATATCAACCATTATTTTAGTTTATATGGTAAAATCTCAACTTGTAGCTATTATATGTGTGTGTATGTGTGCTTTCTTATATCTAACCATATGTTTACTAATTAAATTTAAGTATTTATTTGTTTGTTATTTATATGTTATGAAATATGAACCATTATTATTTAAAATTATTTTAGCGCCATATGCATATTATGATTTTTTATTAGAAAACCTTGCTGGTAATTTTATCAATAAAATAAAACTATAATATAACAAATTGGATTGAATGATTTATTATTTTTATTACTTGTTAAGTTCACTCAATATTATGTTTTATTATTATTCTTATTTTTATCTAATTTGTCATTTTACAACCACTACAACATATTCCCCATTTTGGGTTGTATAACACCGCTTGGTACAATTAATAATGTTAATTATAATATACTAGCCATTTAGTTTATATGGGTGCACTATTTATAATGTCACTATATTTTATGGTTCACACATAATTATGAAAAAAGTAATAATATAGTGTCTACATCTTATTTTTCAACAATAAGTTTTTATATATAACTGATAGAAACTATTGTGACCATATAAATTAAATGGATGGTAAATATGCATAATCATCAATCTATAACAAACATGAAAAAACACTTAAGATACATCCACATTGCTAAATTGTAAAAAATTGTAAAAACTAACTAAAATACACTTATTTTAAAACTAATATTATTTTATTATAAGCATATCATCTATATATATCTATATATCATAATATATATCATATATAATTATATATATATATATATACTATATAATATATATATAATATAGATATATATCTGTTAAACATATATGCAATTAAAAGAACATGTAGGAATAATATTTTTTAACCATGGAGATTTATTCCCACTTTATAGTGGATATCCTTAATCTATATATGTTACCATTGTTTATTGTTGTATTTTCACACTCACCTCATTGGAAATAGATCAATTTGACTAACTACTATGCCACCCTAGACCACTCAAAAATGTAACGATAAAGGTTTGGAAGTTCACTACATGTGTGGGTTTTAGTGCAATGGAAAACCTCAAGAGCATATTAGAGACTTTGTATAGGTTTAATTCCATTATCTACATTTGAGGGGGGGTGTTGTATTTTCACACTCATCTGATTGGGAATCAATCACATGGACTAACTAGCACTTCGAGTCTATGATCCATCCTAGCACCACTCAAAAAGGTTCTTTCCAGTTTTTCTCTAACCAAAAACCTCTACATTTATTAATACAACATTTATATAATAACCATAACTCACTTCATATGAAACTTTTTCCTATTATATTTTTTTAATTAATCAATTTTGTTAAAAGGGAAAAGAAAGGCATAACTACATTGAAGAGGAATCTCAACCTTTGAATTGTGTATACTACCAAGAACATTTGAAAATAATCCATGGAGGTTAAATCCCTACTATCCACCTAATAATATTTGAAAATTAAATTAAAATCATGGAAGCACTATTCCAAAATAGACATGGCTATCAATATAATTCGTTAAAAACACTTAAATAGACATGTATCCAAATATATTTAACTTTGAGAAAAACTAGATATACATGTGTATTTTATGCTTTAATAAAATATAAAATAAGTAATTGACTCTCTTTGGATTATGCTTATTGGTTACATATTTAATTTTTTATTTGTTATCAAAATGAGCCTATTATGTTAAGCTATGAGGAAGAGGTAATATATGGGACGAGTATACAAGTTATGGAGTAATAGAGTTATTAGTTAATGTAAGGTAATCGTTTTTGCAAATAGATTTTTCTTGTTTATTTTATTACCTAGATCTATAAAATATGACATATTCCTATCTAAATGTAAGTTAAATGGATTGAATTATATAATTTGGAAGTCGAAGACGAGATTTTGTTGGAAAAAAAGTGCATGGAGAATTGTGAGTAGAACTGAAGTTAAACTATCTACTCCCTTAGCCTCAGTTGAATATTGGAAAAAGAGAAGACAAAAACCATTTCATTTTTCCTTCTAAAAGTATGAGTGAAGAACATTACCATTGAACATTTAATTGATTAAAATACCTTAACTAAGACATGGCAGACAGTAAAGTTTTTGTATGCAACAATAAATACAAATATATTGATGATTTTGAAGAGACAGATTGTTTCAATTAAAGTGGAAGAAAATGAAAATATTATTAATTATTTATCTAGACTTAAATATTAAAATATATGTAAGGTGATATTGATGAAGACGTATCAGAGAGTGATCTAGTAACTTTAACCTTAAATGGTATGTTTCATCAATATGAAGTATTTATCATTAGTCTTGGACATTCATTTGATCACTTAATAATGATCATTGCACGAAGAGAAAAGGAGGAACAATGTTAACAATAGATTTCAAAATTCATATCAAGATTTGTTGTATGAATGAAATAGATTCGTACAAATAAAATCCACGAGTAAATAAAAAAAAGGGGTAAACCTAACATGAAATAGTATAAAGGTGGGATTTATTGAAGACAGTTACAATGTGAAGAAGAATGATGCATGTAACTATTGTGGTAAGGTTCGACATTGTGTAATGATCCAGATTTCTTGAAAATAATAAAAAATAAATGAATAAAATCGATTTCAAAGGGGATAATTCTTTCCATAATGAACACCATATAAAAGAAAATATGAGACGAAAAAATATAATTATAATGAATGGTTATGGCCAACATAATAATAAAACACTAATAGGGCAGTTCCGATCCTCCGACGATCCCACACAAAACTCAGCGGTCTAAAGCAAATAGGGAGAGTACTAACAAAGGTCTAAGTGGTGCCGTCCGTACCAAGTACGAAGATGTAAGCAATTGTTGGTTATTGAAGCCCCCGTCTAACAAGGCTCTCCTCTCTGATGGACCATCACTCCGTGCCTAAAGCAAGTGGTTGTTTAGAACGCTCTTCCAAGAGAAAAGTGAAAATAGACTCAACTGCATTCAAAAGAAATGCAATAATTGAATATCAATTCTTAATAAGGGTTATATATTATAGATAATGGGTTATATATTATATATAATGGATATAGTTGTGGTTTCTATGATCAATATTGAAAATGAATCTCAATGTAGAAATATAAACATTAATTCTAAGGGGTTTTATGCTTAACATTCCCCTCCCCTTTTATGCTCAATATTCAATATTTTCTTTTCTTTTGAATAAGTGTTATCCTAAACACCTAAATAATTGTTTTTATTTTCCTGAATATATCGTCTTCCCATGTCTCATTATATGTTCTTCCATTTAGCAACATGCTTAGTAATTGTTTGATTTAATAGCTAAACATCTAAATAATTGTTTTTATTTTCCTGAATATATCGTCTTCCCATATCTCATTATATGTTCTTCCATTTAGCAACATGCTTAGTAATTGTTTGATTTAATAGCTACGTAATTCTTGTTTTAAGGATTGTTTCTCATTCTAGTATGATTTTCCCTTCTGCATTGATATCTATTAACTAGGACCTTATCATTGATTACCTTATTTAAGAAACAAATATGGAATACTTTACATATACATGAAGATGAATATAACTCCAATTTGTTGAATATTCTAAAAAAGCTTATAAAGGCCTTAAAAACTGAGTGCTAATTTATTTTCCTCCTTTTATTTCTTAAGGGATATCTATTTATATGGTTGTAGCTCCAAAAATAACCAATCGCCCACTTCTAATTCTCTTTCACTATGATGTTGTCGTGCTTGTTGTTTCATCCTATTTTTCGCTATCACTGAGTTTTCTTCAATATTTTGACAACCTCTTACGGGTGCCTTATGTGTTCCTCAACTACTTGAACCATTTTAGTCCCTCTTAATGGTGATGTGATAGATGGGGAATGATATCCACAAAGTTCCATAAATGGGGCCTTTTCTATGATGTAAAGATATGTTATTGCACCATTTTGGAAAGAGAAACCACTTAATACATCATGTTTATTTATCATATGAAAATAAATGAAGGCACCCTTCTAAAAAAATTTAGGATGGTAAGATGAGTTATGAGCCAATTAAATACTGAAGTAAGAAATTTATTCATGATATCAATTTCTAGTGAAATTTAGATCTATGTCACTTACAATAATCTTTGGGATTTGATTGACATTTTTAATTTTTTCCATAAATGTTGTTATAATATACTTCAAAAATATGAGAAAGAGATAAATTAACACGTAAAACAATTATTATAATCTTTTGAATCACTTATCACAATGAACTTGACTTTACATAAATATATTAATTAGTTTAGTCTCAAATTTTTTTAAATAAATATAATCTATCTATGACATGTAAACTTTGAATACCAAGTCTATTCAATATATTAAACTATCCCTACAAAAAGATATTCAATATACAAAGTTTAAATTAATTTTCTCATTAGAAATAACCTTGGAGCTTATTTAAGTCATAAAAAAACATTATTCTAATCATATTTTTTTCGATTAACAAATAAATTAATAAATTATTACTTCTTAAGACAATGAAAAAAATTGATGACCAATTTTGAATGGCAAAAGAGAACCAACATATGATTCATTTTTATTTATTTTATATTGGATATGTTTTACTAATTATTTTAAAATATTTTTTGGAAATATTTTCTTTTGATTATCAACAAATTTCTTTTATATTATCGAAAGGATGTAAAATATATCATATCAATCAACAAATCTCATGACTTCACTTCGACTGAATTTGTTAGGTAGTAGAGTTTGATCATAGTGCATAATATTTTACCCTTCATATCTTATTTATGGACGGAAAAAAGGCCATACATACCAAAAGAGAAACAAAATCAGCAAGCAACCAGTAGAATACATATCAAGTTGGTGGGTGGAAAGGTTGAATGGGCAGAGAAGACATTGGATCATGTCCTTCATGGACATGGAAGTCTATATGCTCTAGTCTTACTTCAAGCTCATTCAGATGGTCATTGGTTTGATGTTGGCTTTAGTCCACTTTGGCTAATTGCTCCAATATCTCATTATGACTATATTGTATGTCATTGATATAGGCCACCAACTCATTCCTATCATCATATCTCTATTCCAAAAGGATATCCAGGTTGGCCTGGATTCTTCTCAACTGCTCAACAATAGTGTCCAAAGACGGAGATTCAACAACATGACCTAGAGAGCAAGCTAGGCTTTTGGTAATTTCACCTTCCCTCTCCATACTCCCTAACTCCTCATTACTCTAATATTTCGCTCTATCCCCCCTATCTTCTTGCTTCCCCTAATGGTTTCCACCTCTACGGATTCTTCCTTGTCAGTGAAGCATCCCTGCAAAGAACAATTCACAATGAGACTAAACTACAGCTCTTCCACCATCCCCGATAAGAATCTTCATCACCAACTTCCTTGGAATACTACGCTTTGGGCTGTGCATCATCCAGGACTTCGGTCAAGAAAACCAGTATGCCCTTCTTGTCCACAACTCACTAGAATTATAGGAGAACACACTAGAAGTAAATTCACCATGGGATATAGGTTTCCCTGCCCAAACCACAACATTCTCCTAAGTATCAAGAGAGGAGGAGAAGCCTTGACTCTTACTATGACCCCAGTACGCCCCAATTCTCACCAGGCTTTGAATCACCAAGAAGGCACAATAGAAAGATAATACTCCCCCCGCCCCCCCCA